>CM076574.1:116825370-116887157 GCA_034641835.2 Pinus albicaulis
TCCCTCCTAAAAAGTAGAAAAGAAAAAACTCAAATAAATTCATCGAATGAACAGATATTAAGATGTCAAAACAAAAATTAAGGTATCAGCTGTCTCCTAACCTTCCTCCGATAAAGTTTCAGAGATTTAGTGGAACATGTTGTTGCTGCTGTAATATCTATGTTGGATTCCTTTCGGGTCTCAACATTATCTCAGTGTAATATCTCATTGCTTATTCATAATAACTTTGGGTTTAGAACTCTTGATATATGAATCTAAAAAGAGTTTTCAAATAGAGATAGCCGTCATTTATATAAAAAAGACCTGAAATGTATCAAACCTATGATCAGTAGCTTGCGAGGAACTCCGACCATATCGATGGTAATTAATTAACAGGCCGTTGAAGAACGAGTATAAGAATAGAACTACGGTTTTGTCAAAGTGAAAGGTGGCGGCCTGTTGTTCTCCGCCGGAACAACCCTTTCACAAGAGGGGCACATGGTCAGATTTTCCGTTGGCATCTGCATATACAACGCAGACGCCAATTTCAGAGCTCTTATTTCCTGCAATTTTTTCTGCAATCTCCTGTTCTCGTTTGTTTGTGATTCACAACATCTTTTCAGAAATTCGCAGTCCACTTTAGTTTGCTTCAACTTTGTCCTGAAACAAATTCCAGAAAGTTCTACATTAAGCTTTAATTTCTGAATCAAAACAAAAGCCTAATTTAAAACAAAGATTTCTGAATCATGATTTTGCCGTCTATGGCAATGCTTGAAATAAAATCATCGCACTTCATATGACACTAGACCTTAACAAACTTAGATCGGTAGCGCAACTAAAACTGAAGAAAATAACGAGGATTTTGGGATTGGCTGTTTTGGGTGCGGTAGTGCACCATAAGATTCATTTCCTGCAATGAATGTTATGAAGAAATTTAAACGGAGGTTGTTGAAACTACTACTTTAAAATGGTGTACACAGATGTCTAGTAAAGAGCAGAAAAGGTGTAAATAAAATTTGTACACAGATGTCGGCGAGAGATAAAAAGTGGCGACACAACTAAAAGTGTATTGATTTAAAAGAAAAGGCCCATCAGCCTAATTATCTAATTATCTAATTTTAAAGTGATGAGAGATTTCACTGCTAAGTCAACGAAGATAGTAACGAAGATATATATATTATTTTTTAATTGATTTTTATTTTTATTCAAATTTTATTTATATTCATTTAATTTATTTTATTTTCATTATGTTTTATTACATTTAATTTTTAATTTTTAAGTTTTTTTATAATTATTTTAATAATTAAAATTCTTGTTTTTTATTTTTTATTTTTAAATAATAATTATAAGATTTTTTAACTATTTATCTATGATTAAAAATTTTTAATTTTTAATTTTATATAATAATGGTTATAAATTATAATGATTATTATAATTTTAATACAGGGTAAACATGAATATTTTTGCTGCTAAAATTTGAGCGTGAAATTTTAATCATATGAATGCGAAAAGAAGTTATATGATGAGGGAAACATCTATATAGAATATGGATATAAGGTAAGGCAAACCCACAAAGGTAGCTTAGTTATAAAGGGGGTCAAATTTAGTGACAACATTCTACTCTTATGGGGGATGATGCCTCCGTGCGAGACATCAAGAACTACTGACCAGGTGCCTTATCCATTGGGCATGGTGTAAATTCATATTAAAAACAAACCCTTCATTTAAAAAAAAATTCAAATGTAAGAACATAAAACCTAATCTATCATAGGAAAGAAAATGAAGAACTTTACATCTTAAATTTTTAATTCATGAGCAACAAGAATGAAACCAAGATTAATCATATGAGATCTTAGTATGTAAAGACTGATGAGTTCAATGGTTATTCACATATAAGACATTTGTTCATATTTTTAATATATTAGGGTAATTACGGTAACGATTTAGTGAAAACGACCATATTTTGATACATGTTTCCACCTTCATAGAAACATTTCAAAACCATATGAAAATAATTCCATTTTTAGAGATATTAATATAAAGATTGCATAACTTATGGTACTAGTTTAATATCACAAGGATGGGTTTCATTTTAGATTAAAGTTCAACTGACACCATGAGACTTATTATCAAGGTTTATGCCCCTTTTTATTGCCACTACATGGGTTTCCAAAATAAGATGTTGCTCTGTCGCCAACGAGTGTCCATAGCCCTGACAGAGTCATCTGCCAACCCGAATAAATAAATGTCATCCTTTTTCATTCACATATAAGCATGAAATGCAAAAGTTTCAGTTTTATTTCACTAATTAACTATGGGATGATCACGCATTGGGATTTGATCCAATACCATTGACCTTGATCCGTTGTGAACAAGCGTCCATAGCCTTGGCAGAGATGTCAACATTCCCCATTTGAAGAAACTTAATGGGATGATTATGCATTAGGGCGAACTAGTATCACATATATCATTCTGTTTCCAATGGGTGTTTATAGCACTTGGGGAGTTATCTTCATCCCCCATTGTGAAAAATGATTAGTTTCAAGTAGTCACCGATAGTACGGTGATTAGAGAAGGTCTCATGCTTGGAGTATGAATGTAACTAGCTAGTACACCAAGAGTTTTAATACCATTTGATTTTGTGAAGGTCAAAGCTTGTGTTTGTAGGTATAATACTAATAATGTAATGCAATTCCTCATTATATTTATGTGTAAGCAGTGTAATAGGGACATGATTAAAGAAAATGCTTCCTGAAGTTTGAAACTATTAGAGCAATAAGGTTTGAGCCTTTTGGAAAAACAATTACCCTTCAAACTTCATGCATAAACAAAATCTTTAAAGATGTGCTCCAAACTCATTAATATAGAATATACTAAGGGATTGTAAATTCACATTTCATTCTGGTTATGAGTGATAAATATTCTTTAAGATGCAAAGGTTTCATGTTTATTTCGTCTAAATCTAACAAGTATAAAGTATGCATAATACAAGGTTTTATTTATGTACAACAATTTACATGCATTTCATTTCGATAGGAAAATGTATCAAAGAAATGAAAAATCCAATGTAACAAAGCTAAAATCTTATCAATAACGTACCTTCTAATTTTGGGCTTGATGCTTATCCAAAACAAAAATATTGGAAGTAAATTAAAAAAGGAATGAGTTATGTTGACTAACATCCATACCAAAAGTAAGTAGAAGTATAGGTAGCAAGACTTTGATGTTCTTTGAAATACCTATTCTATCCAACTGTCCACGAAGTCATAGTATTCTGTATGTAAATTCAAATGATTAAGCCCTTAAAATATAAAATTTTCCGCAATGATTTCATAGGAAGGGTTTTCATAGATCTATTGCTCGTTGTTTTCTGAAATTCTAACAGAGTTAGTTGCATGGTAATCTGGATCTTCATAGAATTCTTTAAACAATTTCTGATTAGAAACTAGTAAATGGTATTCTTCAAAATAATTTGCATGTTTGGAATTAAAACCTACCATATCATAATCCAATTTCTTAATATGCTACAAAAGAGATGGTAAATTACACTTTGGATGATACATAACATCCTTATCATTATTTGATGCAACAATCTCAAGATTTTTGGTAAGGGTATCACTCAGATTTAGGGGAAACTTGATTTTCTTCTTTAAAATATATATAACTTGGAAATTGTGAATTGGAACAATGATTTTCATGCAAAATATTAGATTGATTATAGTTGTGATAACTAGAAAGAGATAAAAGATAAGAATTGATATTATTAATTTCATTTTCCTCATTTTGATAAATATTAGAAACATTTAGTGTGTTCAAAACAAGAATTAAAATCTAGACTTGGTTCATGATTGGATTCATCTTCATAATCATCATAAGTAGGCGATTGAGAATAGTCAACATGAAAACTAGATTGGATGGAGATAGAATGGTTAAATATAAGTTCACATATTAGTTTCCCGGTTGCATCACAAAAAGGTTGAAAAATTGGATTAATTGAACAATATCTCTATTAATTAGTTGTCGTTGAGCACCTTCATGAATATGTAACATAATTTTTGATTGGTTAGATATAGAATCAAATACTTCATATGTAACTTCTCCTCCATAAATATTATTATTGTAATCATCCAAACATGAAACCAATGATAAGTTAGAATCAACAGGAGTTATAAAATCTATAGATTTCTGAAAACATGAATGTATTCTATAGTCTTATGTTATAGAATGAGAAATGTCTTCTTCATAACTTTCAAAATTTGACGGTAACATAAGTATATAAGATAGAAGATGATGTTTGAAGATATTTAGAATTAGGTTCAACAATATTACTTTCTACCTCAAATTCTTTTTTAGATTCTTTATGATTATTATATTATTGGTTTATGAGATTATTAACACGTTTACAACAATCAAAATCAAGCAACCCTACAAGATACATACATTTATAATACTCACGAAAGATTGTATGAAAATCCTTCAACGAAGATTTTCCACCAAGAGGAAGTCTTATGTACCACTTTCGGGCATCACCTTCCAATGACACCATGAACAACTTCATGAGTACATCCTCATGGTGGAATTCCATCTTTGGAATGAAATCGTGGAATGCAATGAGGTGTTGAGATGAATCATCACCTTCATCATTTTGAAAGCAAGACAAGTGAGTGTCCCATACCTCAATGTCTGGAAATTGATGTGGAAAAGATATAATATTAAAAAAAATTAATGAAGAAAAGCATAAAGAAGTCCATGAAACAAGCATTGAAACGAAAATGATCAAGTTAAATAATTAAGGAGTCGCTAGGTGAACAATTAAAGCAAGAAAGATTTACTTGAAACCCTTAAAGGCATGTGCTCCTTTAACTCTATCCACCAAGGAGTCACAGACTTAATCGTTAATTCAGTTACCAAGGCAAACAAAATATTAATAGTTCGATCCCCAACAACGAAGACAAAAGAATGTTGGTTCCCAGGTTGTTACAACCATTGAAAACATTCCAAGAACACATTTATTGATGGTTTAAAACCCTCCCGCTTCAAGCTAAAAAGGCTGTCCTCTATTCACCTCATGGGGTATTCCCCGTTTCTAATTAACAAATATATTCAATAAACAAATAAATTTAAGGACAGATTAATGATATGAAAGAATGAAAAACTTAATGGTTTAGCTTTGGGGAAATGAACTTATATGCGAGTATAGGATCCATGGTTTTGAATGAATAATTAAAGTACATAATTTAAATAATAACTCAAAGCTACATTAAAGGAAAAAACATAGACGAGATAAATAAATTAAAACATGAATAAAGAGAAAATAAAATAAAACTAAAATATCTCTATATCTCAAGTGTAATATTATTCACTTAAATGCAAGTATGAGGTAACTCAATATCAAGTATTGAATCACTTACAAACAATGCATAAAACAAATAACTAACACATTTATTCTACCAACAACATATATTGGCAAATAAATGAGTTCAATAAAAATTACAACAGACTAATAAAGATAATGTCAATTATCAACCCGTTCAAAATTATCAAGATAGAGATAAACAACAGAGTAAAATAAATAAAGGAAATAAAATAAAAAGAATTGGTATGTATTGATATTTAAATTAAATGTGCAAATGGAGCATGGATAACATGTATCATCTTGAGTTCAACTTGAAACATATGTATGTAGGAATTCATTGGATCAAGTCAAATCAACAATATTGCATATTTTACAAATAAATATAAACCCTAAATAAACAAGAACAAAGAGAGAGAGAAACAAAATGAATATTCCAATTAATGTGATGTTCTTTATGAATTAATGCAAATAAATAATCATTTTCATGCACTGATATATTTAATTAATAATAAATCAAAGAAATCTCTCAATTTGAGCGCATCAGATAGTATGCATATCTTGAAGAATAAATAAATCAAGTAAAGGATAAATGAGTTATAAATTGATCATGTCAAATTTATAAATCATCAGGTTAGATTAGGTCATGTTAGGTTAGATTAGGTTAGGTTATATTCCAATACATCCAATAATATATTTTCTTTCCTCTATGAGTCATGTGGACCATCACATTACACTGGTATCTCCCATAAACTCGGTAAAACAGACCTAAAACAAAAACAAAACTACAATACATAAAATGTCATTTACGAAGATTTTGGTGCCTAATGTCCTTGCTGTTGCCTTTGTTTCGTCCGCTTGTTCCAAATCCTTCATTGCCATTTCCCGCATATTCTTGCTGTAGAAATTGCACCAATGGATTCAATCCGATCATGTAATGTACTAAAACAAGATACTGAATCCTTATACAATATTTGCGGAATATAAATCATGATCGCTCAATCACCTGAAAGTAAGAGAAAGAAGTAAATCAATCGCACAACACAAGATTTTCTTGGGGAAAGCAACTGCTTAAAACCCCTCCATCTTTATTGTATAATCAACCAAGGAATCATGAAACAATACAATGTATTTGTGATCCCCACAATCTCATACACTCTACCAATTACTTCACAGTGATCTAGGAAAAATTGGACAAACACATAGCCAATTATCAACCTATCCTCAGCCTAATCTGTTTACACAATCCCTAGAGTATTAAACCCCTATTAAATAGGAAATTAAACCTTCCTTGATTGCGAAATTCATCATGGGTTTCCTGTGGTTTTATAACTGCATCTGGGCAGTTTGCTAAAAATATAACTGATAGTTTACTTGCTTTGAACCTTTGTCTCAACTGGGTCTCCGCCAGAATTGGCATGCATACAACTATAAATAGTGAATCATCAGTTACTTGGTAGATCACTATTGATGAATTAAATATATTTTAATTCACTTGATCTTCCACTAGCTCATCAAACAGTTGTAACTAGCTAAACTGATTTTAACTCAATTAATGTGGGTTAATTGATTCCACTCACACTACACTAGTGCTACAACTGTAACTGGACCCTGTAAATAATAGAATCACTCTACATGCCTATCCTTTGACCCTCAACTCGAAATTATTGAACTAACTAAGTCTATCATACTTAGTTAACTATTACAAGTTGTTATAAGATAAGATTGCAATTAATTTTCCAATTTATTTAAAAATTGGTTGCACACTAATGTGTCGCTAGGATCCATCACTGTGTGACCTACGATCCCACACTAGTGTGTGTGCATTTTCTTGTTGAATTTAAACACTCCCTCTCAACAAGAAAGGGATTATGTGCTACCCTGATCCTGCCTCTATGGTATTCTAATTTTTCTCTTCGCAAGCGCATTCATCAAGATATTTGCATCCAGATCCTCCTTGGGAATTACTACAACAACATAATGCACCTCTGAACACAATCTCTGAGATGGTGGTACCAAATTTCATTATTCTTGGACCTGTCATGGAATACTCGATTAACCGAGAGTTTTATGCAACTTTGGTTATCACAATGTATCATCGTCGGATCCATCTGATGATTGAACAAATCAACAAGTATCTTCCTCATCTAGATGGCCTCACATGCAACCTCACTAGCTGCCATGTACTCTACCTTGTCTGAACTGAGTGCAACTGATCTCTGCTTCATGCTGTACCAAGAAACTGATGCTGATCCTATGGTGAAGATGCCCCCTGATGTTCTCTTCCTGTCTGATGGAATACCGGCCCAATCTGCATCGGTGAAGCCTTGAATCTTCAATCCCTCTATCCTTTTGTACCATAATCCATACTCTGTAGTGCCCCTGAGATATATGAACACATGCTTCCCTGCCTTCCAAAAGAGCTTGGTAGGCTTAACCATAACTTGACTAAGTTGGTTAACTACATAGCATATGTTTAGTCGTATGTTCACCGAATACATAAATGAACCCACAAGCTACCTATAAATAGTAGCATCCATTACCTCACCTGAAGTAGCATCCTCCTTCCTCCAGTTACCTGCAAGAGGAGTCTCCATGGGTTTGTTGCCCTCCATGTTGAAATTCCTCAGAATCTCCTTGGCATACTTGCCCTGAGATACAAATAGCTCCCCATCTCTTTGCCATATTTCCAAGCCAAGGAAATAATTCTAGAGCCCCATGTCCTTCATCTCAAACTCTCTTACAAGATCCTCTTTGCAAGAAGTTATGAGATGTTCATCACTTGTCAGTATAAGATCACCAACATAAAGTATAATAATCAAAAGCTTACCATCAACCACAATATGATATAGGTTCGCATCTGCTTCACTCTTTGTGAAGCCCAACCTGGTGAAATAACTTTCGATCCTGTTGTACCAAGCACGAGGTGCTTTCTTCAGCCCATACAATGCTCTCTTGAGTCTGCACATATGCAACTCCCTATCAAAGGTCTCAAAGCATTCTGGCTGCTCAATGTACACTTCTTCCTCAATAAATCCATTGAGAATGGTTGTCTTTATATCCATTTTATGTATCTGCACCCCATTTGCGTTGAGAGTGTAAGGATAGATCTAATCAATGAGTACCTTACAACCGGTGCAAAAGTCTCCTCATAGTCAATCCCCTCTACCTATGATAATCCACAGGCCACAAATATAGCCTTGTATTTCTCCACACTCCCATATGTTGCTTGCTTCACCTTGTAGATCCACCTGGATCCAAACACTGACTTCCCCACTGGTCTTGATACCACTTCCCATGCACTGTTTCTGATAATGGAGTCATACTCCTCAACCATGGCTTCTGTTATCACTCCACCGGATCTCCGAAGGCTGAGAAGGAGACCAACAAAGGTAACCACAGACTGCTTTGGCCTAGTAGCTAGCCCTACTAGGCAGGAGAGGGCTCTCTCCATGAGATCACAACCAAATTGAATGGATAATGAGGATTTTAGGCTAGGTATAGTAGGCTCTATGGTTTTATTGATTGGTTTTGGGTGCTGGATTGTGAATTAGGTCTAGGAAGAACTAGGTCAGGGCATTGAGAATCAGAATTGCAGAGATCTGATGGGGCAAGGTAGGCACATAATTTATCACTTTCAGGTATCTTGATGAGTGTGATTAGACTGGTAGGATTTCAAAAAGATAATGGAAATCATGAATTCTTTTCTATCAGAAGAAAGTGAAACACAACTATGATAATTCCTCCAAAACATAGCATCAAAATAATGCATTATACTTATCTAACTTAGGAATCAATCAGATTAAGGTATGGACATGATTATGGAAGGAATAATACATTCAAACATATGAAAACATAAGAGGCAACAATGCTAAAACACATAGTAACATGAATCCCACCAAAATAGCTGCAACTCTATCTATTAGTTCTTACCAAAATGACTGAATACACTAGTGTTCAAAGATCAATTACATAGCATCCAACCCTTGCAATGACAAAGGAAACGAAAGATAAATACCAAAAACAACTTATCCCCACTCTAAGGGGTCGAATCCATGACTTGTGGAGCTGTTCCCCAAAGTCCTCAACTGGAATCCTAATGACTAGGGAGGTCAACAAACTCATCCCTATCTTTGATGAAACCGATTCACTTGACCCAAAATTACATATTTACTTGATGTATCCACCTCTAGTAACTATAAAAGACATAATTACATTTAATTTTTACATTTACATCTGTAAAAATCCTTGGAATCCATCAATCAATTGAGAAAAAGTGAAATTTCTAAAGAAAATAGGTGACTGGAAAAAGCGCAACGTGTGTGCAAAAAGTGCAACATGCCCTGGGAAAAGCACAACATGGAGCTTCCAATTGAATTTTGACTTTGTTTCTAATGTCCAAATTGAGCCCAAGATATCTCATTGGAAATATCTTCCTGTCTAGTTGTCAAAATTTTCCTCAAGCACTGAAAATGATGGAGTTAAGACACTCAAAATTGAAATCTCCCAAGACTGGTCAAAAAGCACAACGTGAGGCTGAAAATAGTGGTAGAAAGGTGTTTTTTAGGTGGTTTTTGGGCTTTTCCACCTGTCAAAAGCTCAGATTTTGGAGTGCCAATAATAAAAATGCGATGTAGAGACCATTCTCTATCCAACCATGTAGAGTTTTCATCATTTAGAGGCCTCCAGAAAAAGCGCAGCGTGGCCCACATTTCCTTTTATCAAAATCAACCTTACATTGCTTTTTACCTTTAACCTTTGAACTTGATCTTTTGATGGCTTAGGAACACTGAAATTATTTTTGGAACCTTGATCATTTGCTAATGGAACCTTGAGTATTTGCAGCTACTTGGAACTCTGAAGTACTTATTACAAGTTAGGAACAAAAAATTACATTTTGCTTTGAAATCAAATTTACTGATGAAAATACTTTATTTGTCACTCCACTTGCTGGACTTTATGCATGAAATGATGATTTGGTGACCTTGGAGCCCTAACACATAATGGAGACTCTGGATTTAATGAAACCATGATGAAAATGAATGTAATTATGATGACAAATCATGAATGATGGTACACTCAACTGAGAGGTGAAATGAGTCAGTAACTAGTAAAATTTTGAAAGGAGTGAAATCAAACCTAGATCTACATATAGTGACCAAATTTTTGCATGATTACTTGATGGAATGACAAAAATTGAAAATGAGACCCTAACCAGACATGATAAGAGTCCATTTGATCACTGGTGGCAGGATGCAAAAAAATGACACTAACATTGGCTCCAGCTGGGGATGGCAACTCCTTGGAGGTGTCAAGAACACCATAGACCAAGTAGCCTAACCATTGGGCATGGATTCAAAAGCTAAAAACCAAACTAAATGCTGAAAACTTGATATAATAAACCGACTCAAAACTGGACTGACTTGAATTTGATTAAAATTTGAAAACAACAGAAAACCAATGAAACTTTATGGCCTTCGCCTTGGGCTCCAAGCTCCGATGATTATGCGCTTCACACTTTGCAGAAAAATTAAACTGATATATACGATAGAATTGGAAAATTTTCATTAAGTAGTGCTTAAGGAGCCTTCCATTGACTGGTCCTCCTAAGCACTCTTGTCCATTCATCTCCTTCAATATGAAAGCATGTTGTCCGCGAAAGGCTGAAATATTGTATGGCCCTTTCCATAGGTTCTCAAATTTTTCGTGCTTCCCTTTTTCCTCGTTCCTAGTATCCCATTGGAGGACCACATCTACAATCTTGAAATCATCCGCCTTTGTCTTGCGGTGATATACCTTCTTTATCTTTTCATGAAGCTTTGACGTGTTCTGAAAGACCTCATCTCTTGTTTGTTGAATATGGATCATCTGATTGATCCAACGATGTACATCATTCTCTCCACTTCCTGCTTCTTGTAACAACTTCATGACCAGGACTGCAAGTGATGTAGGAAAAACAATGTCTACACCATAAACCAACTAAAAAGGGGACATTCCTATTGATTTATTACTACTCACCTTGTCCGCCCATAAATCATTAACAATATTTTTGTGCAAGTTCTTCTTGTTTGCCTCTAACATCTTCTTTATGATATTAATCAAAGATTTATTAGAAGATTCTGCTAATCCATTACTTGTGGATAATACGCGATTGAGTGCCCCAATTTGATGTTGTACTTGTCACAAAAATCAACCATTTTCTTCAACTTGAATGCAGCCACATTATCAATAATGATCTTATGAGGACAACCAAAACGAGACCAAATGTTAGTCTACAAAAAATGAATAATTACTAAATCTATTTCTTGCCTTGTTGGGATCGCTTCGATCCATTTGGTGAAGTAGTCGGTGGCTGTTAAGATCCATTTATGTTGTGCATATGATGTAGGGCGAATCTCTCCGATAAAGTTAAGGCCCCATTAATGAAATGGTGCATGCACTGAAATAGGTTGTAAAGGTTATTGAAGAAGTTTTCTTTTACCTTGAAACACCTGACACTCATGGCAACTCATCACTGTTTTATACAAATTTGCAAAAAGAGTTGGCCAATAATATGTCATCTGTGGCTTTCCAAAACAGGTGACCTCCACAATCTCTCCTATCGAAATCATTCATTACTTCTTTGGCTTTATTTTCAACTAAATAGTTTAGCAAAATACCTCCTGGGTCTTTCCAATAAAGAGCGCTGTCAAAATGCAGTATTTGGAAGCCTTCAACTTCAATGGCCTACTCTTATACATGCCTAAAGGAGGATTTAAATGTTGAAGAACATAGTTTATATTAGAATACAAATGAGAAGAAAGAAAAATATTAGATACCTATATGAGAGTGCCATCCTCTTCTTCATTGGACAAAGATGAAATGAGGTTGATATCTAGAGCGTGTAAATTTGATTCAGCCATGAGCTTGGCTAAAACCTGACCTTTGATTAGCTTTGTGGGTTTGATCTCGAGGTCATGAAATAACATTGCTGCTATCCACTTCCCTCTTATACCTTCTGGATCAGTCTGCATGAGAACATCTTTTATTTCTGCAATGGGGACATAAGATAGAATATGTGAATGTAAGATGTATACAAGGAAGTCCTTCAATGCCTTTACCAGGGCCAAGGCTTGCTTCTCAATGATATTGTATCAAAGGGCTGCATCCTTGATGGTTCGACTAAAAAATGCAATGGGCTGCTCGGTCTTATCCTTCTTTTGCATCAAGATCGCAACCAAGGTATGCTCTGAGGAAAATGAGAATATGATAAAATCAATGGAGTAATCGGGGCTAATTAAAATAGGGGCTGTAGTTAAGGAAAAATTCACTCAGTTAAAATACTTTTTGGCATCCTCAGACCACTTTACCTCATTTTCTTTCTTTAGCATGTTGGTCATTTCTCGAAGACGCTCAGCCAGATTTGGAATAAATCTCCTTAGGAAGTTCATCTTACCATTGAAAGCTTGGATTTCTTTCTTACTACGTGGAAAGTCAATTTGCTGAATAGCCTCAACCTGAGAGGGGTCAATTCAGATACCATCCTTAGAGATGATGTGACCGAGAAGCTTACCCTTTTCTCCATGGAAAAAAGGCTCTTTTTTGGATTAAGAGAAATTCTAAATTTCCTTCATTTCTGAAATACAATTCTTAAGTGATACAAGTGTTCATCATCGAAATGAGAGAAAATTGTCAAATCATCAAGATATAAAACTAAGAAAACATCTTTCAGATCTGCAAAGGCTATGTCCATTGCCCGCTCAAAGGTGGCCCCTGCATTCTTGAGTCCGAATGGCATCTTAGCATACTTAAATGTGCCCCAAGGTGTTATGAAGGCAGTTTTGTCTTGGTCCTTCTCATGCACTAAAATGTGATTGTATCCCGAATATCCATCAAGAAGTGACATTCGAGAAGCCCCAACCACTCTCTATAGGATATGATCCATTTTGGGAATGGGATAATTATCCTTGAGAGACAATTTTTTTATTTTTCTAAAATCAATGCAAAGCTTGATTTCTCCAGTTTTCTTCCTTATCAGAACTAGATTTGGTATCCAGTCAGAAAATCTGATGGGAACAATGATTTCAGACTTATAAATTCCGTTCACTTCCTTTTCTATTGATGGCAACAACCTTGGGTTGATTCTTATTATCTTTTTTCTGAAGGGCTTTTGGTTGGGCTTAATTGGAATGGTATGCTGAATGATATTCTTATCTTAAAATTTCAATTCTGCATAATCGCAAGCAAATACATCAGAAAATTTAGACAATAAAGCAATGTATTTTTATTTTACCTCAGGAGATAAAGACTTGGGTATTTTGACCATCTTAGGCTTGTCTGTTGTTCCGATGTTCACATCCTCCACACCTTTCTCTGTAGGAACCAATGTCGGCTTCCTAGCAACATCATCCCGATCAAAAAATTCTTCCAAAGGTATGAGTCCTCTTGGAATATTATTATCCTTCAACTGTAATATATCAACCTGAGTGGCTTCAATGAATTGATCATCCTTGTCATAAACTTCACCAATAAAAGAATTCTCGAATTCACCTTCATTTTGTAGAAAATTGTTTACCTGTCTTGTCATCTTAAAACACTTGCCAATACTATAAGTTGTGAGGGACAGTCGGCCAATGTTTAACATGGATTTTAAACTTCTTATTGGAAAATATGGGAATCTTGAAATTACTTGCTATTGTAGCAAGCTAATCTACCATAAGATTCTGACTTCTCTGGACTACTGACAATGTATATTTGGGAAACATCTTTAGGTTATCTAGTACAACATTTCTATACACCCTCATTCATGGATTCTTGGCCTAGTATTCCCCTTTTACCCGTTTTATCACAAGTTCAGAGTCTCCATAAACTGAAATTATTCTTGCGCCCTACTTTTTCAGAATTTTGAGGCCGGTGATGAATGCCTCGTATTCAGCCTCATTGTTAGAACAATTGAAAGCCAACTTATATGAACATAGTCTTACATTTTTTGGAACTTTAACTTCCTGATGAAGAGGATTGCGTATCCAAATTCCGATGCCTGTCCCGACTTTCCCTTAGGTACCATCAAAATCCATGGTCCAAAGACCATTTTCATCATCCATATGTTGTAATTCTAATTTCTGTTCTGTCTCATCTTTTTGGGCCAATTATTCAATATGTTCTAAACTTTTTTCTACGTTATCTGATGATTGTTCTGAAGAACTAGGAAGATTGCCTTTTCCCTCATCTAAAACTACTCTGAGACTATTGGAAATTTTTGGAATATCTTTTACTTCTAGAAGCTGACTATCTACATCATTCAAACCACTATCATTAAACAAAATAAATGATTCAAGATCTGTATGTACAACATTAATTGGATGATTGTTAGGTTTCTCTTTGCTGGTAATCATATATTTCATCTCCTTTTCCTGGTACAACTTTCTCAATTGTCTGAAAACCAGAATGGTGGCATAAGAGAAATCTAGTTGCAAAGTGCCTCTCAACTTTGCTCCCCAATATCTTGACAGCAACATACCAAATCGTGGTGGTATATCAGCTACCACCACATCCATTAAGACATTCTTTACTGGAATTTGTTCAAGGGAAACTACCAAATCCTTTATGAGACCAAGACAACGAAATCTACCTGAATCAAAGGAATAATGGTCATGGTAAGGACGAGTTATATCTAGGCCCAATTTCTCCATAATGGCTTTTGAAATAAAATTATGGGAAGCTCCAGAGTCGAGCATGGCATTGTGAAGGATACATTGATGAATTCTTAGACTCAGATATAATGGGGGAACTTGACTATCCTCTAACTGACCATCTATGGCTGGAGCAAAAATGAGTTTAGTTTGGTCATCTTCGACATTTTCCATATCAGATAAGGGATCTACTTTAAACATTTTGGCCACGTGAGATTTATATTGATTTTTTTTGACAAGTTCAGTTAAAGGGATAAAGACTTTTAATTTAGATATTTCAGTTTCTAGGCTGAAAGGACTGGATTTTCCTACCTCTTTAATGATGGTATCTCTTTTGTCGGGATGATCCTTTGGTGTAGTTTCCTTCTTCTGATTGTCTTTTTATTTTCTCAGTGTGCTTGTAGATGGCTGATTAATATTGCTCTGATTTGTAGCTGCAAGATCCTTTACTTTGTTCTGATTACCTTGAGGATTTTGCTTCGGCTGAGTATCTTTTTGTTGGGATGCCAGCTTCTGAATAGGATTGAATAGGACATCTCTTCTCCTCAATGAGTATTGCCTCTACTGTGAGTTGAGTGCATTCAAATAACCCCATTGATAATCATCAGAATCGACCTCCAACTCATGATCATTGACTAGTACGTAATTTTCATCCTTAGGAACATCTGTATTCTAAACATATTCTTCATTTTCTATCAAAAATATGGGCTAGCCATCTGCTGTAAAAAAGTGATTTTCTTCCACAATATGATCTTCTTCTTCTTCCTCAACTCCTTGAGCATAATTTTTCTGCAAGGGTGTCCGAATCGGCTGTTGCTGTGTTGGTTGCTCAGGAGACCTTTGTTCTCTTTGTTTGATCCTAAACTGAGGCTGCTGCTGCTGTCCTCTGAAGTTAGGATTTCTAACCTTTGCTTCCAGCTGTCTTTTTGTAATGGGAATTCTGTCAAACATTCTTTCTACTGTCCTTATCAAAGTTTCCAATTTTACCTCAGAGGATGAGTATGCTTCTTCTTTGATGGTTAATTTTCTCTCATCCTCCATCTTTGACTTTTTAATTGACAAGTTTTCTTCCACACTGACTGCATTCCTCTGCATGTATTATAATATTGCAGGATTCCTCTCTCGAAACTGGTATGCCATGTTCAGATCAAAGGAATTCGGATAATGCAAGAGAGCCAAACCTGGAGGAGGTTTTATCTCATTTGGAATTGAATTGTTTACTCGGTTGAAACGAGCAGTGAAATCCTGAACTGATTTATTTGGATTCCTTTTCAGGTTATCATATTTAGAAATAATCTACAAGGGGTTCTTCTTCACCTCCCATCGGGCTATGAATGCATCTATCGGCTAATCTGGAGTGGCTATAGAATTTAAATTCAAAGATCTAAACCAGGTTTTAACATCTCCATAAAATCTTTGAACTATGATTCTCATCTTGGCATCGTCAACATCTATTTCTTCCAGGTCAATAAAATCAATGACTTTGACTAAGTGTTGTTTTGCACTGATTTGAAAATTCTCATCAAAGAGAGGGATTATCTAGCCATATCCTTGTGGTAAGGCATTGAGTTGAGCAGGTAGAACCAAGGGTGAAAATATGGCCATGAATCCTGCTGAGTAAAGTACATGATTAATAATGTAAGGAGTTGATTGAATGGGTAATGAAGTAGAAGGTGTAGATGAAGAAGCAAAAATTGACTGGGATTGTGTAGGAATGGGTAATGACTCTTGCTGGTATTGGATAATGACTTTTTCGGATGTGTATTGAAGTTGACTAGCTAAATTTTCAAGCCTATCGAATTGACTCCAGACTTTTCTATCGAAGTCTGATTCAGATTTATATTCTTCAGAAAGTAAATTATCTTTGAGTTTTAAGGAATCAAAACCTACCTCAGACAACGATTTTACTTCAAAAAGTATTAATGGGTCAAATACTATGTCAGACAGCGAGGTTTCAGACTTTGATCGAAATAAATACAACTCAAATTTCAAATCAAAAGGTATGTCTTCGAGAGATAAGACTTTTTCTGGTAACGAGGAAGATATTACCAATGGAGATGGATTTGACTGAAATTATGTATGTTCATATCTCTTCTTTCGAACAAGTCTCTCTGGATCTTCAACCAGATCAAGATCTAGATTTGATCTGGTGTATCTCCTCTAAGCCAGAATGTTCACTGTTTTAGCAACTTGGTTCTTTGCAACTTTCAGATCAACCTTCACGAAGACTAAGACCTATCACACCTAGGCCTAGAATTCGATTAAATTATGGTACAACCAGGGAGGATCTGTCACTTTCTTCCCCAGTATGGTCACCAAGATGTTATCACTCCATTGGGTCTTTGAAGGCTGAGAAGGAGACCAACAAAGGTAACCACAAACCGCTTTGGCCTAGTAGCTAGCCCTAATAGGTAGGAGAGGGCTCTCTCCGCAATATCACAACCAAATTGACTGGATAATGAGGATTTTAGGCTAGGTATAGTAGGCTCTAGGGTTTGCTTGATTGATTTTGGGTGCTGGATGGTGAATTAGGTCTAGGAAGAACTAGGTCAGGGCACTGAGAATCAGAATTCCAAAGATCTGATGGGGCAAGGTAGGCACATAATTTAGCACTTTCAATTATCTTTATGAGTGTGATTAGAATGGTAGGGTTTCAAAAATAGCATGGAAATCATGAATTCTTTTCTATCAGAAGAAAGTGAAACACAACTATGATAATTCCTCCAAAACAAAGCATCAAAATAATGAATTCTGCTTATCTAACTTAGGAATCAATCACATTAAGATATGGACATGAATATGGAAGGCATAAAAAATTCAAAAATATGAAAACATATGAGGCAACAATGCTAAAACACATACCACATGAATCCCACTAAAATAACTGCAACTTTGTCTATTAGTTCCTGCCAAAATGACTGAATACACTAGTGTTCAAAGATTAATTACACAACATCCAACCCTTGCAATGAAAAAGGAAATGAAAGATATAGACCAAAAACAGCTTCTCCCCACTCTCAGGGGTCGAATCCATGACTTGTGGAGCTGGTCCCCAAAGTCCTCAACTGGAATCCTAATGATTAGGGAGTTCAACAAACTCATCCCTATCTTTGATGAAGCTAATTCACTTGACCCAAATTTACATATTTACTTGATGTATCTACCTCTAGTAACTATAAAAGAAATAATTAAATTTACATTTTACAGTTACATCAGTAAAACTCCTTGTAATCCATCAATCAACTGAGAAAAAGTGAAATTTTGGAAGAAAATAGGAGATTGGAAAAAGTACAGTGTGCCCTGGGAAAAGCACATCGTGGAACTTCCAATTGACTTTTGACTGCCTTGCTGAAGTCAAAATTGAGCCCAAGATATCTCTTTGGAAATATATTCTTGTATAGTTATAAAAAATGTCCTCAAACACTGAAAATTATGGAGTTAATCCCCTCAAAAATTAAATCTCCAAAGACTGGTCAAAAAGTGCAGTGTGAGGCTGAAAATAGTGGAAGAAAGGTGTTTTTTAGGTGGTTTTTGGGCTTTTCCACCTGCAAAAAGCTCATATTTTGGAGTGAAAATAGTCAAAATGTGATGTAGAGACCATTATCTATCCAAGCACATAGATTTTTCATCATTCAGAGGCCTCCAGAAAAAGCGTAGCGTGGCCCACATTTCCTTTTTTCAAAATCAACGTTACATTGCTTTTTACCTTTAACCTTTGAACTTGATATTTTTATGGTTTAGGAACACTGAATTTATTTTTAGAACCTTGATCATTTGCTGATGGAACCTTGAGAATTTGCAGCTACTTGGAAGTCTGAAGTACTTATTACAAATTAGGAACATAAAATTACATTTTGCTTCGAAATCAAATTTATTGATGAAAATACTTTATTGTCACTCCACTTGTTGGAATTTATACATGAAATGATGATTTGATGACCTTGGAACCCTAATACCTAATGGAGACTCTAGAATGAATGAAACCATGATGAAAATGAATGTAATGATGATGAAAACTCATGAATGATGGTACACTCAGCTGAGAGGTTAAATGAGCCAGCAACTAGTAAAATTTTGAAAGGAGTGAAATCAGACCTAGATCTACATCTAGTGACCAAATTTTTGCATGATGACCTAATGGAATGACAAAAATTGACAATGGGACCCTAATCAGACATGATAGGAGTCCATTTTATCACTGGTGGCAGGATGAAAAAATTGACACTAACAACATCAACCCATGTTGGCTATTACACTGCTTCCTCAAAAGAGGATGGTTCTGTCACAATACACTCGCTCATAAGAGCCATGTTTCCAGTATACCTTTCTGGGGACCTTCTATGCCTGTGCTATGATGTAAGTGCTCCTACATGCTCTGTTGCATCTAGCATCAATCTTTCAGCCTCTCTGGTGTGCTTCCTACCATTTCTAGTGGATGACTCTGCATGAGTGGTTTCTGCCACTCCATGATCCTCTGCTTGTGGCTGCTTCACATCCTGAGGTTCATCCTTTGCAACTAAGAGTTCCTCATCTGCATGCAAGTTAAGATCCCTCTCAAGGGACAGTCGCATGGCTTTATCCTTATCAAATTTAACATCTCGCCTGAAAACTGTCATCCTGTTAGTCGACAAATACACCCGACAGTTGTGGGGAGTATCAGTGTACCCCAAAAATATCCCAACCTTTGCTGTTGGTTCTAGCTTCTTCTTGGAATATTTGGTCACATGGAAATAGGCAGATGAGCCAAAAATTTTAAAATATGAAACATCTAGTTTCTTACCTGAAAAATCCTCCTATGGTGTACGAATGCCAAGTATCCGATGAGGACTACAGTTCTGCACAAATACCGCTGTGTTGAATGCCTATGCCCATAGATGCAGTGGTAGGCCCTGATCATGTAACATATCTCGTGCTGCTCATACAATTGTTTTGTTATTTCTTTCTGCAACCCCATTTTGTTGTTGGTTATGAGGTGCAATAAATTCTCTCTGAATTCCTTCTTTGGCACATAAATTTTTGAATTCATTAGAGATATACTCACCACCATTGTCGCTCCGTAGAGCCTTCACCTTATTCCCTGTATATTTATCCACAAGTGATTTTAACTCACAAAAATTGGAGAACACCTGATCTTTGTTCTGCAGAAAGAAGATCCAACACTTTCTATAAAAATCATCAATAAAAATCACACAATACCTGTGCTTTTCTATGGAAGGCGTAGAGAATGGTATACACACACTTGAGTGAACTCTCTGAAGGATTTCTCTTAATCGATTCTCCTTCTCATAAAAAGTGGCTTTAGTATACTTCCCCATGGTACATACCTTGCATGTGTCTATCTGCACAAGAGTACCCTTTGGAATACTTATAGAAATCTGCTGCATGATCCTCAAAGCACTGTGGTGTAGATGGCCAAATCTCCTGTGCCATAGTTCACCTGTACCGTGACTCACCACCTTCCTTGATTTACTTCTCAATGCTACGCAGCCATATACATCAAGTTTGTAGAGGTTCTTCACACGAACCCCAATCTTGTTTACCTGTGTTGTGGCTTTGTGATGAAGGAATGCCTTTCCTTCACTGAAAACCAAATCATATCCAAGATCCTCCAACATAGCAACTGAAACTAAATTATTTTTCAATCCTGGTACATGCATGATATCTTTTAATATGAATGGTTTACCTGATCATCTCTGGAAAGTAACTGTACCAATCCCGGTAGTGCTATACCTCCCGTCATCACCCATCTAGATGTGCATCTGGAGATCCTTCTCCTCCAAGCTACTAAAGATTTATTTTTTTTTCGTCATGTGGAAAAATGATCCACTATCCAAGTACCACATAGATCCCATCACAGTTGATGCCATGCATGCGATGATAGAGAAGTCCAAATCAAACTGTGAGGCCAAATCTTCACCCGCTGTAGCTCCTGGAGCCTTCTTGTTGTTCTTCTTATTTTGTGGACAATTTTTGGCATAGTTTCCATGATCATGACATTGAAAACATTTCACCTTTGACATGTCACGCTTCTTGCCATATTTTCCAATCTCAGATTTGGAATAGGACTTCTTCCCCTTCCCCTTCTTTTCCTTACCAGCCACAATTTTCCTCATCACCAGTCTTGGATGAGGATCCATCCCTGGTATTCCACTGAAACCCTTCTTGTACCAAATATGACCAAATTCACTCCCAATTTGGCAAATTCTCCCTCTCATTCACAAAGTCTTGGTAACTATGCCAACTCTTAGGAAGGCTTAGAAGTGCTAGGATCACCAAGTCATCATCAGCTACAGTAATCCAAACACTTCCAAGCTCATATCGACATTGAGTGAACTTGGTCAAGTATTTCTGAATTGTGTTGCCCTTCTCCATTTTGATTTTCCTAAGCTTCTCCTTGAGTGCCAATTTTCTGTGGTCATTGTTGCTTTGAAATAGATCTGTCAAGGCCTTCCACATAAAATATGGAGTTTCCTTTCCATGGAGACTTGAGACAATATCATCTCGAAATCCCTCTAAGAAGATCCTCCTTGCCTTTTCTACCTTCTTCTGCCATGCATCAAGAAGTTGGGCATCTGCTGCTACAGGATTGGGAATATCATTATCTATGAATTCTTTCAACCCATTGTCCTCCAACATTGCCTCCATCTTTTCCTTCCATGCAATATAATTCAAACTTCCCTCGAGTGCATATTTGAGTCTCTAGCTATTGAAAGACGTCTTGATCCGCTTCTAGTTCCAAAGAAAGTACCTGCAAATTTGAATACCATTCAACACAAACTAAATTTCTTCTCCACTATTGTGATTCATGACGCTCTAAAACCATGTAGAAATTACACCAACGGATTCAATCCGATGATGTAATGTACTAAAACAAGATACTGAATCCTTCTACAATATTTGTGGAATATAAATCATGGTCGCTCAATCACATGAAAGTAAGAGAAAGAAGCAAATCAGTCACACAACACAAGGTTTTCCTGGGGAAATCAACCACTCAAAACACCTCCATCTTTATTCTATAATCAACCAAGGAATCATGAAACAAGACAATGTATTTGTGATCACCACAACCTCATACACTCTACCAATTGCTTCACACTGATATAGGCAAAATTGGACAAACACATAGCCAATTATCAGACTATCCTCATCCTACCATGCTTACACAATCCATAAAGAATTAAACCCCTATTAATTATGAAATTTATCCTTCCTTGATTGCGTTAATTCATCATGGGATTCCCGTGGTTTTATAACTGCATCTGGGCAGTTTTATAAAAATACAACTGATAGTTTACTTGCCTTGAACCTTTGTCTCAACCAAGTCTCCACCACAATTGACATGCATGTAGTTATAAATAGTGAATCATCAGTTACTTGGTAGATCACTACAGGTGAAATAAATATATTTTAATTCACTTGATCTTCCACTAGCTAATCAAACTGTTAGAACTAGTTAAACTGATTTTAACTCAATTAATGTGAGTTAACTGATCCCACTCACACTACACTAGTGCTACAACTGCAACTAGACCCTATAAATAATATAATCACTCTACATGCCTATCCTTTTGTTTAGTCAATTTAGTGTTCCTAAATTGCTTCCATTAATTATCAACCAGGGCTTGTAACTTTGATGAAGTGTAGTGCACTATATGTGCCTAAGTGTCCACTTCATTGTTTTGGTGTTTTTCTTATTGTTTTGGGGGTTTTGTGTTTTTAGTCCTTAGTGTGTTTATCCTAGTTTGAAAAGTGAGAATAAATCTATTTAAAATGAAGAAAAGGAAATGTTGTAAAACTAGTTAACTTCCTATAAATAAATTAGAGTTTTATGGACAAGTTATAAGTTCTAGTTCTAATTTAAAAAGATAAAACAAGTGTCTTAATTAGTGAATAAACCTAATCCATGGATCTATGACTCAATTGAGATTTAGGAAATGCCATTTATAACTCAAACATTGCATTAAATCTAATCATTTAGTCATTCTTGTAAATCATGTTCAAATTCAAGTTCAATCAGAATGTCCTTTAAAGAGATTATTAGTTGCAATGGAATGAGGATCTTCTAACTACAACTATTTAAGTGACTGATAGAAAGAATGAAAATTCTTAAACAATTACTGTTTCTATAAGTCACTAACCATTTTAATATAATATTTGGAAATAGGAAAAATGGCTTTTACTTGGTTGAACACAACAATTGTCAACTATGAAAGACAATAAATGAAATCTAAGCAATTACTGTATCTATAATTCACTAACCATTCAGTGATAAAAATTTGGTAATGTAGACAAATGGTTTTTACTCAGTTGATACACAATAATTGTTAACTAGGAAAGCATTAAATGAAATCTAAACAACCACTGTACCTATAAGTCACTAACCATTCAGTGATAAGGATTTGGTAATGAAGAAAAATGGTTTTTACTCAGTTGGACACAATAATTGTGAACTATGAAAGTAGTAAATAAAACCTAAACAAACACTGTACCTATAAGTCACTAACCATTCACTGATAAAGATTTGGTAATGAAGACAAATGGTTTTTACTCAGTTGGACACAGTAATTGTCAACTATGAAAGCAGTAAATGAAACCTGAAAAACCACTGTACCTATAAGTCAATAACCATTCAGTGATAAAGATTTGGTAATGAAGACAAATGGTTTTTACTCAGTTGGACACAGTAATTGTAAATTATGAAAGCAGTAAATAAGCATAAGCATAAATAAATACTTGAACAAAGAAACTGAAATAAACCTTGCTAGAAAGCATAAAAAACCTCCTTAGCAGCAGGGGCCCTCTGCTACCAATTTGGTGAATTCCTTAGCTCCTTGAACATGTGATCAAGACAACATCAAAGAGCTGATCTCCTTTATTAAAAACATAGTTTGTTAAAATAGAGTATCACACTGCAATTCTGAACTTATGCTATTAACAATTAACTTGTTCTTGGTTCTACAGAACCTCTATTTATAAGTAAATTGCACAAATAACTTCAAATAAGAATAGCTACAGGTGTAACTTCAAATTATAATCAAACTGGGACTCTTAGGACTCATGATTTTCTATGGAGCAAATCAAGAGTCCTAATTTCTATGTAAAACGGTCTCTTTGACTTCAGCTTTGACTATCGGATTAAGTTCCTTCAATCGTCGATCTGGTCCTCTTGGATAGGAAGAAATCATGTAGGATGGATTTTGGAACTACCCATATAAGACATTTCTTTAACTGACACCTGTATCATATTCAAACACAAAAATAGCTGCAGAATGCCTGAACAGCTATGGAATGTCTGTATTATGTAGCTATACCGCAAAAAATTATTAAAACAACAAAAACCATGAAAATACAACATGTTAATCAACTGCATGTATCCTTAAGACAATCCTAATCATTCTTCATTGATTTTAAGCTTATGAGTTGATGAAAGATGAGTGAAATGAGATGATGGTTTTGTAAAAGAAAAGGAATTTCTAGAGCTCAACATACCCCCACTGCAAAACCATTACATGTCCTCATGCAATTTTATTAACACTTTAAGTTCTTTTTTCTTACTCCATATGCTCTAACACTTCAGCCAAAACATCCAGTCTTATTTTCCGGTTTCTTTTGGAATTTAGTGTCATTCTGGGCTTTCTCATGAGTAATTTAAACCTGAGATTTATGATGGCTCTGTTCATCTTTTTATTCCTCTTCTTAAGTTTCATTTTCTCTTTGTGTAGTGTTCCCAGTTTTAAAGTGAGATAAATATTCATGGCATCTTTCAACTTAACATGTTCTCTTAAGATCTCATTCCCATTTTTGATGTTCCTATTCAATATCTCCAATTCATACTTATCTTGCTTTAGGGTTTCTATTGGAGGTTCTTGTGGACTGATAGGTTTCTCTTGATTCTTTGAGGCATTTCTTTCCAAGGATTCCACATAGTCATAGATTTGTTGCTGGACTGGATCTATATCAAGAGTCCTCCTACTAGGGCCATCTTCAAAATGCTGTAGAGGAGAGTTTTGAGGACTAAGTGTACGAGATCTGTTAACTGGTGTTTGAACTGGAGTCTCTTCATCCTCAATATTTATAATCCCGGCCTCTTTTGTTAATGTATTTTTCATTATTCCTCTGAGTCTAGAACTTCTCCTTCGCTTTAATGGACTCCCCTTTTCTTCATCAGTATACTCAATTGTTGTTTTTTCTGTTCTTTTGGTCCTAATATGCTTTCTAATTTCTGTTAACTTTTCAGAAATTAGTTCTTCATCTTCTTCCTGTGACAGAGTGTCAAGTTTATTTTCAACATCCATATCGGTTCTTCTTCTTCTACTTCTCCTAACATTTTCTTCTTTAGATGGTGTTTCTGCATGTTCTTGAAAATGATTTCTTACAAGAATTCTTCCCAATTATCTCCTATACTCTCCAAGTGGAATTCAATCAGTATCTTTATTAAACCATGGTGATGCAGAGTGGTTTCTAAGAATTGAACTTTCTTTTGGACATTGGAAGCCATTATTTTCAAGCTATTTAATAAAAATAAAGGTAAAGTTATCTGACCATCTTCTAGAAAATTCATTAGTAACCTGATATGATAAACATACATTGTCCCAAATCTTCCTTCACATGTTATAAATTTTTGCAAAATTAACAGCATGTTTCTCCACTGACTTTTTAAAGCAGTACTTGGAATACCCTTCCTAAATATTGTGACATCCATACCTGGATTCTTCAGTATCTGCTTCCAATATTCATTATGAAATTCCTTGTTTTTGAACCATCGTTCTCCTTCCCTTGGAAGTTCTGTTGCCTCAGCTACAAATGATTCTGTTATGGTGAATTTGATGTCTCCAATTTCCACTTCCGCTCCATCAAAAGACCTAGAAAATGATTTTGTAATCTCCTTATGGAAGCCATAAAATTTCTTTATAAAATTTAACCACCCTGCTTGCTGTAATAGCCCCTTGACTTGTGGATATCCTTCTAAGTACTTGACTCCAACTGGTTCTGTCCTAACAATTAGCCCCATTCCTTCTCTGTATCTTCCTTTTAGAATTACTTTTCTATGATTGACACTAAATTGGTTGCAGAGTCTGATATTTTATTTCTGAAACTGTCTCTTTGTGTCTGAGGATAGATTAGCCGCAGAATGATTGTTTACTCTCAACTTTACCTTTCTGTACTTAAAAATGGATTGACTGCAGAGTGTGGTGGAGGTGAGCGAATGATGGAGGTAATCAAGATGTGGATTTAATATAGAATGAAATGGCTACGGATCTATTGGGGAATTTATGGGTCATAAGTGAATGATATGATCTTAGGGAGACATGGCCTAATAGGTCACATTTATGACTATGACCGTTAGTCATTTAATTGAGGGTTTAATGATGGGTTATTATGGATCGTGAGATAAGGGATATGGTCGAGATTTTTTATGACAAGGGTTCAATCAATTTGAATGATAGGTTGTTTAGGAAACATATGATTATACAAATTGTATCTATTGCATGTTTTAACCTTTTTGCTATTAAAATAATTTTACACAATTTACCTCAGAACTTTGACCTTGTTTGTTTGTTCTCCTTTTTGTGGCATGGCGATCTTTGGAGTAGAGTTCCATAGTCCTTTCTTACAATCATCTTTTATTTGTTGGAGTAGTCTACAGAATCAGATTAGCTGCAAATCAGCTACAGAATGAACAACTACAAAATGTGCCTGTCAAAAGAATATGAAATATGGATATGGAATATGAATGTGGAGTAATATGGAATATGAGTATGGAGTGAAAAAAGTTATGATGAAAAAAATGAAAATGGAAGTGGGATGTGATGAAATATGGAGTGAAATGAAATGAATTTGCAAGTTGTGTTTTGCAATTATGAACACTTAGTTACAGAAAAAGAAAATTGAAAGCATAGGCTGTCAGAAGGTTTTGATTTTCACCCTGCACTTTCTGCATAAGTATGCCAATCATTGATTGGTTTTCATACTTATACTTTATTTTATTTTATTTATTTTTTTATCAGTGATAATAGAAAAATAAAAGCTAAGTTAGTGAAGAAGAAGAATTCTTCTTCACTAACTCCATATCAATGTTATCCTAAATTTTTTTGACAAATTCTTCTCTTGAAAGTGGTTTATGATATACTTTTAGCCTATCGCCATTTACAAGAAATGATGCTTTTTCTTCATTTATTGTTCTGATCTTTACTGCTCCATTTTCAAAGACTTTTTCAATCTCATATGGCCCAAGCCAATGAGTTTGAAATTTCCCATGAAAATCCTTGAATTTTGAGTCAAACAAGAGTGCCCAGTCACCTTCTTGAAATTTCTTCTCTTTGATATATTTGTCATGCCATTTAGTCCTTTGCTGTTAGACTATGCTAGTTCTTTGGACTGCATCTTGTCTGATTTCATCTAGTTCATTAATTTGCTCCAGTCTGTGCTTCTTCCAAATCAAGTCACAGTTGGAATGCCATCTTGAAGGTTTTGATCTGCAACTCTATGGGGAACATGACTTGTTTCCCATAAACAATTTCATGAGTATGTCCTGTTGTGTTCCTCCATGTGGTTCTGTAGGTCCATAAGGCTTCAGGAAGCCTTTCTGCCCAATCTCTTCTATGTAGATGAACAGTCTTTGTGAGAATTCCTTCAATCACCTTGTTGGTAGATTCAACTTGACCATTTGCTTGTGGATGGTAGGGAGTAGACTTTATATGCTTGATTTTGTAATTCTATACCATATTCTGTACCAAATTTGATGTGAATTGAGCTCCTTGATCTGTGACAATTTCTCTTGGGACACCAAAACGAGTAAAAATATCCTCAAAAAGAAAACTGACTATAGATGATTCATTAGCAAAAGGTAATGCTTTAGCCTCTACCCATTTAGTGACATAATCAGTGCATAATAAGATATACTTCCGTTGTTTTGATGGAGGATTTATAGGTCCAACAAAATCCAAAGCCCATTTTTCAAAAGGTTCAATATGTACCCGAGGTTGTAAAGGCATTTCATTTGAAGGAGCAGGTTTCCCTACCCTTTGATAACTGTCACACCTGACATATTCTTTGGCATCTTTGAAGATGGATGGCCAATAATATCCTAAATGAAGGATTTTATAGGATGTCCTCTTATAAGAAAAATGTCCACCACAGGGTTCATCATGACATGCCTTAAGAATTTCAGGCATCTCATCTTCTCGAACACATCTTCTGATAATTAGATCTGGACCTGTCCTATATAATTCATTAGTAATCCATGAATTTTTTTCACTTGATTGGATGATTCTTCTTTTCTCTCTAGCATTCATATTTGAAGGAAATTTTCTTGAAACTAAATAATTTGAAATATCTAGAAACCAAGGAGTTTGAGTATTTATTGCAAAGAGATATTCATCAGGAAATTTATCTTCAACTGGAGTGTTGTCCTTAATATTTTGGATTCTAGATAGGAAATCAACAACTGTATTTTGTTTTCCAGGCCTATCTAGAATAGTAATGTTAAATTCTTGTAGAAGCAATAACCATCTTATAACTCTACTATTAGTGACATATTTATTCATTAAATACCTAATTGCAAAGTGATCTGTGTGAACAAAGGTTTCATAGGCTGTTATATAATGTCTGAATTTATTTATAGCATGAACAACAACTAAGAATTCTTTTTCAGTTACAGTATAATTGAACTCTGGAGGAGTCAAATTTTTACTTGTATAGTAGATGGCATAGGGGATTAGGTCTTTTTGTCCTAACACAACTCCTAGAGTTGTGTCTGAAGCATATGTTGATATATGAAAAGGTAGTTTCCAATTAGGTCCTCTTAAAATGGGTGCTTCAGAAATTTTTGTTTTCAGAGTTTCAAATGCTAACTGGCAGTCATAATTCCATTTGAATTCACAATATTTGGTGAGTAGTTTGAAGAGTAGAGATTCTATCTTTGTGAAGTTTTCTATAAACCTTCTATAGTACCCTATAAATCCTAGAAAACTTCTAACATCTTTCTAGCAACTTGGAACTAATAGTCTGGAGATGACTTCAACTTTTGACTCATCTACTCTAATTCCATCTCCTGAGATATGATGTCCTAAAACAATCCCTTCAGTAAACATCATGAAACATTTCTCATGACTTAATGAAATATTTGCTTCCTTACACCTTTTCATAACTTTTTCCAAGTTTTTTAAGGCTTCTTCAAATGTATTACCATAGACTTTAAAGTCATATATGTATACTTCTACACAATCATGTATTAGATCTGAAAAGATTCCTAGTACTTCCCTTTGGAATGTTGCAGGTGCATTGCATAATCCAAAAGGTAGTACTCGGTAGGCATAAGTCCCCCAAGGACAGGTAAATGTGGTTTTATCCTGATCTTCAGGTGCAGCTTGAATTTGATTATAACCACTGAAAACATGCAGGAATGAGAAGTACTTTTTGCCTACTAATTTATCTAACACTTGATCTATAAAAGGTAAAGGAAAATGATCTTTAAGAGTAGCTTTGTTCAGTTCTCGATAATCAATGCATACCATCCATTTACCATTTTTCTTGGGTACAATCACCAAAGGAGAAACCCACTGACTATCTGAAATAGGATAGATAAAGTTGACATTCAGCAATTTCTGCAATTGTTCTTTGACAATCTCCCTAAGGTTTGGATTCATCCTTCTATGAGGTTGTCTAATAGGTTTGCAATTTTCCTCTATGTAGATATGATGAGTGCAAGTCTTAGGATTTATCCCTTTCATGTCAGTGTATTCCCATGCATATGCAGAGGAATGTCTCTGTAATGTTTTGAATAGCTCTTCTAGTTGTAAGTTTTCTAGGTTTTTATTTATGTTCAAAGTTTTTCCTAGATATATTTCAATTGTAGAGCTGCCAAATTCTTCCATAGAGTAAAGAGACAGTTTCCTAGATGACAAAAATTCAATATTAGATTCTTCTTGGAATTGTTCATGTCTATATTCTAAAGAAGAGTCATGATTTTCTAGAACATTCAAGATTTGACTATCTTCACTAATGTTTGAAATAGTGAAGAGAGGTTGTATATCTTCTTCATCATCAATCCATTGATTGTCATCTGTTTCTGTGATTGTTCTTGCTGGAGGATACAAAGTGAATTTCTTGGTTGAACTACCATCAGAGATGTACATATCACCAGATCTACAGCTAATGAAAGCATCAACTGTAGCTAACCAAGGTCTTCCTAGTATAAGAGGATGTCCTCCTAGATCATTTTTAGGAGTTAAATCATAAAGTCCATAGGATAATCCCAAGAATCTAAGGACACTGAAATAAATTCTAATACACCATCTGGTTTGATTACATACCTATCTGCTAACTGTAGTAATGTGGGTGTATAAAGAAGATTAGGAAGTTTAAGTTGTTCCATGGTTTTCTTACTCATGATGTTTATTGCTGCTCCTAGATCAATTAATGTGTTTGGGATTTCGATTCCATTGATATGATTTTTAACCACTGGATTTCCAGGATCTAGATATTTTTGAATGGCAATCTTTCCCATCATTATGTTAGCTATTTTTCCTACCAGTTGAATTTTCTTTACTTTATTTTTCTTCCTGGTTTCTTCATACTCAACTCCTTTATTGTTTTAGCTAAGATTGGGATTTCTTGATGGCTTTCAATAATGGAATTTTAATGCAAACATTTCTTAATTCATCTAGGAAATCATAGTTAGGCAACATAATATATTTTTCTACACCCTTATCAATTTGTAATCTTTCAAGAAAAGGAGGTGTAGAAGTAGATGTTGATGGTTGATTTAGCATAGGAGTTGAATTTATTGATTCCATTTGTTTTCCTTTTTCAATATTTTGGTTTTGAAGAGATATGCTTTCTTCAAAACTTTTATTAACTTGTAGAGAATCTTCCTCATAATTGTTTTGTTCTTGTATGGCCACAGAAGGTTTCTTCCTTTCAAGTATCCTTCCAGACCTAAGTTGGACATCATTAAGGTCTAGAGGAGTAATCAAATAAGTTGGAAATTGTTGACCTTCTATCATATAGGTATTCTGAGGGTTTTTATTGTTGGGGTTTGGTATTGGCTGGGCAGGTAATTGGTTTGATTTCTGGGGAAATGGTAGTGGAAGTGGTGGATTTTGATTTTGTGATTGAGGTTGTGGATTTTGCTGAGGATTTTGTTGAGGAGGATAATTTGGATAAGATGGATATGATGGATATGATGGTGGATACTGATAGTATTGTGAGAATCTTCCATAGGGATTTTGCATCCATTGAGCCCAATATTGAGAATGATTTTGAGGTTGAGGCCAAGGTTTCTGCCAAGAATTCCAATTTGGTGGGGGTTGATGGTTATTAAACCCTTGAGTTTGAGGCCCTTGCCAAGGTCTTCTAGAGACAAAACAAAGAGATTCTGTGGGATTTATAGTTGTTTCCTCTTGAAAGACAGCCTTAAGACAAGGAATTGAAGGGAAATTCTTGGTCTCATGTTTTTCTGAACAAATCACACAAGTCTCTATTAATTTTGCATCAAGAAGACATTCTCTTAAGGCATGCTTCTTTCTACATTTGGGACAGAAGATTGCTAAGGTATCAGTTTCATATTTTTGCTTGTTTTGTAGCTTAAGGGTGTATATTTTCTCACTAAGACTCCCTATAATGTAAGTTTTGAATTCATCAAGCATATTTCCAATTTCTGCCCTACTTACTATTCCAGCTGCAGATTTGTTTACCCTAGCTAAAACAGGTCTCTTGGTCCTTTCAAAATCTTTGATTTTCCTCTTGAGAGATTAATAAAAAGTTCTCCAATATCAGATAATGGAAGTTGAAATATGTCTCTCTTTCCCATCATGTTAAGGATATCTATCCACTCATCCCTAATTGTTTTCAACAAAAGAGCTTTTAGAGTGTCTTGGTGTAGATTTTTCATTTTTGCTCTCTTGATATGGTAGTTGAATCTTTCAAATAAATCTTCTAAATTTTCATCCTCCTTTTGCATCATTTTAAACACTTCTTATTTATGGTTAAGATGTATACAATAGTCCAAATACCTTTCTAGAAATGCTTTCCTCATATCACTCCATGAATCAATAGAACTAGTAATTAGATTCATGAACCATTTTAGGGCTGCTCCTTTCAATGTTGAAGGAAACAATTTGAGTTTTTGAGCATGTTGTAGATAGTCATAAGTTCTGCACAAAACTTCAAATTCAAATAAAAATGTCTCAAGGTCTTCACTTTTCAATCCATGAAAGTTTGGAAGAACTGAAGGTGAGATATTTTTCATGGTAGCATTTGTCTCTTCATCTACTATAGGGAATCCAAAGGAACTTTCAACTCCCCTTCTTCCTCTACCTCCTTCTGCATTTCCTCTACCTCTTCCTCTATCTCCTCCTCTACCTCTACCTCCTCCAAATATCAAGTTTTCTCCATTGAGGATTTCTCTTGCTCGTTCCCCTCCTTCACCTCTTCCTGCCATGATAGATTCTTCAGAATTGATATAAGGTTCAGCATGGGGAATAATTGTTCTTTTGGCTCTTCTATCAATGTTATGTTGAAGAAATATTCTTCCTCTTCTTCTTCTTCTTCACTAGGGATTTCTAGTTCTTCTGCTGGAATATATTTCTTTGTAGAAGTGAAGAAATTTATTCTCTCTGTTGGAGTTCTAGGATCTTCTTCTTCTAATATTGCCTCAGTAGATGAAGTGGGAGACCCTCCTAACTGAATTTCTGATCTTAAAACTTCAGGAAGCCTATAACCAGTATAGTATGGAATATGAATATGAGAGGAAGGTGTACTACTTCTTGGCCTAGGTGGAGTGAGTGGTGTTGTAGGAATTAAGCTTCTGCCTCTTACAAATCTACCCCTTGAGTCTCTTTCTCTACGCATATCATTGTTTTTGGAATGTAAGAAATAAGGCTACCTAGTTACACTTCCCCGGAAATGGTGCCAAAATGTTTAGTCAATTTAGTGTTCCTAAATTGCTTCCATTAATTATCTACCAGGGCTTGTAACTTTGATGAAGTGTAGTGCACTATATGTGCCTAAGTGTCCTTTTCCTTACTTCGTTGTTTTGGTGTTTTTATTATTGTTTTGGGGGTTTTGTGTTTTTAGTCCTTAGTGTGTTTATCCTAGTTTGAAAAGTGAGAATAAATCTATTTAAAATGAAGAAAAGGAAATGTTGTAAAACTAGTTAACTTCCTATAAAGAAATTAGAGTTTTATGGACAAGTTCTAAGTTCTAGTTCTAATTTAAAAAGATAAAACAAGTGTCTTAATTAGTGAATAAACCTAATCCATGGATCTATGACTCAATTGAGATTTAGGAAATTCCATTTATAACTCAAACATTGCATTAAATCTAATCATTTAGTCATTCTTGCAAATCATGTTCAAATTCAAGTTCAATCAGAATGTCCTTTAAAGAGATTATTAGTTGCAATGGAATGAGGATCTTATAACTACAACTATTTAAGTGAATGAAAAAAATAATGAAAATGATTAAACAATTACTGTTTCTATAAGTCACTAACCATTTTAATATAAGATTTGGAAATATGAAAAATGGCTTTTACTTGGTTGAACACAACAATTGTCAACTATGAAAGACAATAAATGAAATCTAAGCAATTACTGTATCTATAAGTCACTAACCATTCAATGATAAAGATTTGGTAATGTAGACAAATGGTTTTTACTCAGTTGATACACAGTAATTGTTAACTAGGAAAGCAGTAAATGAAATCTAAACAACCACTGTACCTATAAGTCACTAACCATTCAGTGATAAAGATTTGGTAATGAAGACAAATGGTTTTTACTGAGTTGGACACAGTGATTGTCAACTATGAAAGCAGTAAATAAAACCTAAACAATCACTGTACCTATAAGTCACTAATCATTCACTGATAAAGATTTGGTAATGAAGAAAAATGGTTTTTACTCATTTGGACACAGTAATTGTCAACTATGAAAGAAGTAAATGAAACCTAAACAACCACTGTACCTATAATTCACTAACCATCCAGTGATAAAGATTTGGTAATGAAGACAAATGGTTTTTACTCAGTTGGACACAATAATTGTCAATTATGAAAGCAGTAAATGAGCATAAGCAGAAAGAAATACTTGAACAAAGAAACTGAAATAAACCTAGCTAGAAAGCATAAAAAACCTCCTTAGTAGCAGGGGCCCTCTACTACCAATTTGGTGAATTCCTTAGCTCCTCGAAGATGTGATCAAAACAACATCAAAGAGCTGATCTCCTTTATTAAAAATAGAGTTTGATAAAACAGAGTATCACACTGTAATTCCGAACTTATGCTATTAACAATTAACTTGTTCTTGGTTCTATATAACCTCCATTTATAAGTAAATTGCACAACTAACTTTGAATAAGAATAGCTACAGGTGTAACTTCAAATTATAATCAAACTGGGACTCTTAGGACCCATGATTTGTTGCGGAGCAAATCAAGAGTCCTAATTTCTGTGTAAAACGGTCTCTTTGACTTCAGCTTTGACTATCAGATTAGGTTCCTTCAATCGTTGATCTGGTCCTCGTGGATAGGAAGAAATCATGTAGGACGGATTCTGGAACTACCTATATAAGCCATTTATTTAACTGACACCTGTATCATATTCAAACACAAAATAGTTGCGGAACGGCTGACCAGCTACGCAATGTATGTATTCTATATCTATACTGCATAAAATTATTAAAACAACAAAAACCATGAAAATACAACATGTTAATCAACTGCATGTATCCTTAAGACAATGCTAATCATTCTTCACTAATTTTAGGCTTATGAGTTGATGAAAGATGAGTGAAATGAGATGATGGTTTTGTAAAAGAAAAGGAATTCCTAGAGCTCAACACCTTTGACCCTCAACTTTAAATTATTGAGCTAACTAAGTCTATCACACTTAGTTAACTATTGCAAGTTGTTATGAGATAATATTACAATTAATTTTCCAATTTATTTAAAAATTGGTTGCAGACTAATGTGTCGCTAGGATCCATCACTCTGTGACCTGTGATACCACAAAAGTGTGTGTGAATTTTCTTGTTGAATTTTAACACTTGCAACTGGGCAGTGAATGAATCAAGAAGCCCAACAATGATTTCCTTTACCTCAGCAAACATGATGTTAATGATCAAGTTCGAATTGGAGGAGAGTAGGTTAGATTCCATCTTGACAATCTTCTGCTCCAGGGAAGCCCCTACACTCTCAAACTTGGCATTAATACATTATGCATTTGAAACATGGTATTTCTCCAATAATTCCACCCTAAGCATGAGTAGGTTGAGCCTTCCCATTAATTATTTGAAAAATAATTCAACAACCCTTTTCCATCAAGCCGAGTCAACATCCATAAACTGCCCTTCTTGAGAATCCATTCTCAGATCACTCAGGATGAAATTATTACTCAACCTATACACCATGCTTGATCCAACGGATACCTTAAACGAGGATAGAGTTTCCTTATATAAAATTTCATCTCGCTTCTCACAATTTCCTTCATCTCTTGCCTTTAATGCATACAAATTCTCGATCTTCATGCCCATTAAGAATAAATCCTACCCGAGAGACCTATTGAACCAACCATGCAACCAATTTGTTGTAGCACAAGGAGAGTTATTACACCATATCTTCACCATTAAGTCTCCTGTATGAATTTCATACCTTCCAAACAAAAGAATTAACCACCTGTCTATGAAGATCCTATGCTGAGATATGGATCTCGTCAAGGATTGTAATTCCTTTCCTTGGGATTCCAAAGGATCATCATGTGGTAATGTTCTTAATAGTGCACTCACCTGTCTTGAATGCCAAACATTACACCACTTGTTATGATTATGAAATCACCATCATTGATGCCCATGATCTTTGCCTAGACCAACATTCTATGGAATGGGAAAGAGGCCCATATCTCGACCATTTATTTTACATGTTCCCACTCTCAACTACGCTCCACGATTTTTCATCTCATCGACGTCTTCGTTAAGCTGGTGAAGAATGTGGAAGAGAAATATTTCATCAAACTTGTTTATGTAATAATTTATCCTTTTAATTATGGAGGAGCTTGAGGAATTTCGTTTTTTGCTGTGGGTTGAAAACATTCGGATACGAGTGTTAAATTGTAGCAACAAAATGATTCATTTGACTTGTGCCTTATCTGTTAGTTAATATTCAGTTAAATATGGCAGATATTCTAGAGGTTCCCCCAAATTTAGGCGGACTTCCACTTTTAGTGGAGTTAACTGGCAGAGTTCCTAGTTTTAGTGGATGAAATTGGGCAAAATTGATTATGCTCTATCTTGAGCATCACTCAACCAAATTTCGAAAATGAATAGTCATTTTTGACTATATTGGACATTATGAAGCCATTGAAGTAGGTTGCAGAGGTAGAAAATTCCTTATACAAGTGTTTTAGTGCATTTGAATATTTTTGAAGGTTAGGGCCACCAGGTGTTGGGGTCATTGCCAAAGCATCTAGAGTCCAAATTCAGCAAACAAATAGTCATTTTTGGGATATTATGATGTTTTAAACTCATTCGAACATGTTCTAAGAGGTTTTGAAGCTTTTAACAACAATTTGAGCACACTTGAAACTAATACAAAGGTCACACTATGAAGTTGGACCAAGGAGATGTAGCCTAGGAGGGGTGAACTCCTTTATCAAAATTCTCTGTGTTAAGCTATGTTATGTGTGTTTGCTATGTTTAATATTGCTTCTATTCTGTCATTTAAATTTATGCTTTTTAAGCTTATGAATGACTCATAATTTCAATTAGTACACTGTTTGACAATCACATTCTCATAAACAAACCCATGAAGGATAACTAAAACAAAGCTAATAAAATTTTATATCTGAAATGAAACTAGCACAACAATAAATAGCATTATTTTTCAGATCAAGTTGGTATCAGAGCACAAGGTTGCTTGCTTGTTTTCTTGAAGGGTTTTAACCATGCAAATTTACTGATGCTTTCAAGGTTGAGATTGCTAAAGGAGAAGGGAAGTTACTGATAGCTAGTCTTGAAGTTAGGACATGAAGGAAAAAGGCTGAGAAAGCATCATCCTTACCCAAAGGACCACTCAAGGTAACACTTGAAGCATAAGAGGAATTAATTGCATGAGAGGCTGAAGTGATTGAAGAGATACAAGCTGCAAAGTTTGAGCTTGAATCTACAGCCAAAATGTCAGGCCATGAAGGAACTCATGAACATTTTGAAGAAGAGGACGTTGAGAGGGAATTCAAAGAAATGAAAAAGATGGTGAAATTTGTGTATGAAGCTTTGTGAATTGTTGTGAATATATTTAATTCATTACATTGTGATGGAAATTTCATTGAGTGGTGATTCTAAACCATCCTCCTTTGCAAGAATCTTTGATAAAGAGATGAGGCAGGACTTATACATCATGGAAGGTATGGTGCAACATCTGTATGAAGATATGTGGGAGAACACTAAAATTCAAGAGCAATTGGTTGCTATGAAGAAATAGAAGCAAGAACTTCTTCAAAAGATGCATGAGGTGAAGATTCAAATTCATGATGCCAAAGAAGCCTTAGCCAAACATGTGCTTGAAGAAGAGGTAAATAATTCAATTTTGTCTTCAATTTCCTCTCAAGATAAATGTGTAGGTTATTTTGAAAAACACACTAGAGGAATAGGGTCCAAATTGATGATCAAAATGGGATATGAAGGTAAAGGATTAGGCAAACATGCACAAGGCATAGTTGAGCCAATTATTGTTGAGGAAAGGCCTAAGTATTTGGGTCTTGGCTATGGAAAACTTTATGGAGAAAGTTCTAAAGCCATGAATGCACTTGAAACAGTTCGAAGAAGGAATTTTGTTGCAGGTTCAAAAACCTCAAATATGCAAAGTTTGTATTAAAGATGAATGCAATTGTTTGAAACCCATGTTGCAACAAGCTGCTTGCAGACATGCAGCTTATGGCGAACAAGAGAGTTGTGACAGCTCTAAGGACATGAACATTGTTGTTGGTCTTCAAAAGAGAGTTGGAATCTCTTCAAGTTCATCTCCTCAAGAAGGTGATAAAGATGGACATTCAAAGCAACATTCAAGGTATAGTTTTTCCTATAATCATGTTGTTTATGATTATGTTAAGCATGAAAAATTTGCATGCATGAATGGGAGAAAAAGTGGTTGTTCATATTGTGGTTTGTATAACCATCAAGTTTCAAGATGTTGGAAGAGAATGAGAGCATACAAGAAAAAATCAAAGCAAAGGCGACTTGAACAGAAGATGCAAAAGATTTGCACTTATTGTTAGAGGAAGGGAAATCTCATTGCCCAATGTTGGACACTGTATCTAACAACTCATCCAAAGCATTTGAAGCAAGTGGATAAAAATACTGGCGAGAATGCAATAGGAGATTCCATCATCGATGTGAGTCAAGATGATTCAAAAGAAGACGATGTTCAGTAAGAAAAATCACCATTGAAGTGGATTGGTAAGAAATGGCTTGATTTATTGATCAAGTAAGGCATGCATTTCCTTTGTACATAGATGAAAATTTTAGCCTTATGTATGCATGAATTTCTGTTGAAAGTATGACAAGTTGCAACATATTATCACAACTTGTATGATGCAAGATTGCATGTGAATGTTGTTCGATTGAAGGCATTTTATTTGTTGCAAAATTTCTCCAAGATGGTGTAAAAGATGGGTATGTCACTCATTTATGTTGCAGTAGTTTATCATTCAGTTCAACTCTTATGATCACCCATATGTTTTGGGGTTATGTACTTATTTGTACTTGAAAAAGAGAGTTGAAAAGTGTACATATGCATGAGATTTTGTATGTGTAAATAGAGAACTTGTGATAGGTTCATTGTACATGGATACATGCATGGGTGCTGTCAATATGTATAATTTCTTATTGACTTGTGTTGATTGTGACGCACACATTTCATATTGATTTATGTCGATTGTGTCACACACATTTCATATCGATTTATGTCGATTGTGTTGTACATTTCATGTTGACTTGTGTTGTTGACGTTGCATGCTTTTTGTCGACTATGTTTGTTGATTATGTTGATCGACTTATGATTTAGTCGATGGTGTTTGTCGATATTGGATACACTAATGTGCAAGAAGATCGCCATGTAATTGATGTTACAGGAGGTGACAATTATTGCTTTGAAGGAGAAAAAAAAAGGTGGTCGTCATTTCAATTCTTGCATAATGTTTTCTTTTCAAGGTTGATTGTGTATTCTTGTGACAAGATGTCACAGGAAGTTTGAGATCCATTCAGTGAGAAGTGGACGAGATGCAAAGTGTTTTGAAGCCATTGCAGAACAAGCTGCTTTCTTGTGTTGACACCAAAAGTGCACTCATATTGCAAGTTTAATTTAGATAAGAGGATTTCCAAGAAGAAGCTTGTATGCATTTGTTGCAAGAGGGACTTAATTCTTAGTGGGAAGGCTAACAGTTTTCCAAACACATAGAGATCGATGTGGTACAACTGGATATGTATCAGCCAACAATAGTCAACAATGCTGAAGTGGGTCAACGACAACCCGAGAACAGTGGTTGAGAGACATAGCCAGTTGCGATGCAAGGCATGTCAAGATAATTGTCAAGTAAGACTTTTCAAGTAAAATCAGTTGATATAAATTGAAAGAAGAAGAGTGTTGAAGCTCAAGAAGATAATTATCAGCTTTTGTGGGTCCAAAATCTCGTCAGTGGGAAGGTGTGATCAAAAGTTGGATCAGGGCCTAAAATTAGCTAAAAATTCAAAGTGCTAGGAAATTCTTCAAACCAAGACAAGAGCATAGAGCTCGTCACTAGGATTCTAACACAACTCATTTCATCAAATTCTGAGTTCGTATGAGTGAGTTATGATCTGTTGTGCGCTTTCCAAAATAGGTAAATAGGTAAAAAATGGGCAAAACAGGAACATTTGCTGATGTGGCAGCCCAGTCAGAAAAATGAATCTTTAGGAATGTTTCTCAAGTTTATGCCAATGAGGCTGTGACAAGTGGCATGTTCTAATTCGCCAGTTTGGTTTGTGAAGGTAAAAAACACCCCATGTCCTCCAAAATTGAATGTGGGTTCATGATATTTATGTGTTGGAATTATTTTTAATTAATTAAGATTAGATTGATAAATATTATATATATATATATATATATATATATATATATATATATATATATATATATATATATATATATATATATATATATATATATATATAATATAGTATATGGTTTAATTAACATATATTATATTATATCATTATATATATATATATTAATATTATTTATTAATTTTAAAGCTTAATATTAAATTCCAAACATTATAAATAAAACCCAAAGTCCATGTTTAAATACATTTGAAAAAGATCGAATCATCTTAAAGTTTGATTGGCATAAGGTTTGATTAAATGTATGGCACGTATTAATGTTGGGCATATGATTAAGGTTTGAAGGTTAAGGTATTAAAAGGGTGGCATATGATAAGGTTTAAAACGTCTAAGGGGATAGGTAGAGGTGAGGGTTTAACCCGTGTCCTCTACCTTCCAAATCCAATGCGTTACCAACATGCCGCAGGTGCAGACTTCAAAATCATTGTAGACGGACTAATAATTAAACTGCAGCAGTAGTGACAGGTGGGGAGCGCAGAGGGCTGTCTTGCAGAGGGCCGTCTTGCAGAGGGCCGTCTTGCGGGGCAACCCTCCTCCTCATGTGACCTCATGAAAGCACCTTTATTAATTTCGGATTAAGTGCGCCATTAACACATTTAAGTGCTGCTTATCTGTTAGTTAATATTCATTTAAAGATGGCGGTGATTCTGGAGGCACTCTCAAATTTAGGCGGACTTCCACTTTTAGTGGAGTTAACTGGCAGAGTTTCCAGTTTTAGTGGAGGAAATTGGGCAAAATTGATTGTGCTATATCTTGAGCATCACCTGAAATTTCGAAAATGAATAGTCATTTGTGACTATATTCGACATTCTTAAGCCATTGAAGCAGGTTGCAGAGGCATAAAAGGTCGTCTACATGTGTTTTAGTGCATTTGAATATTTTTGAAGTCTAGGGCCACCAGGTGTTGGGGTCATTGCCAGAGCATCCAGAGTCCAAATTCAGCAAAAAAATAGTCATTTTTGGGAGATTATGATGTTTTAAACTCATTGAAATAGGTTACAAGAGGTTCTGAAGCTTGTAACAACAATTTGAGCACACTTGAAGCTAATACAAAGATCACACTATGAAGCTGGACCAAGGAGATGTAGCCCAAGAGGGGTGAACTCCTTTATCAAAATTATTTGTGTTAAGCTATGTTATGTGTGTTTGCTGTGTTTAATATTGCTTCTATTCTATCATTTAAATTTATGCTTTTTAAGCTTATGAATGACTCATAATTTCAATAAGTACACTGTTTGACAATCACATGCTCATAAACAAACCCATGAAGGATAAGTAAAACAAAGCAAAGAAAAGTTTATATCTGAAATGAAACTGGCACAACAATAACTGGCATTCATTTTCTGATCAATTATTGTTAGTTAAACTTAGTTATATGTGCTCTAGTCATGAATAGAGTGAGCATGAGTTCATATGAGTAGTAGTAACTATTGTTAACTCACTGATCTCACAGTTAACTAATTAATTTACTAAAAATAGCCCTAGTCATGCATGGAATTTGAATTGCCTAGTTGAGGTGAAGGAAAAGACACATCGCAATTTCAATTGTATACTAGTTGAGTGTACATGTTTTGCATTGGAGTAGGTGATCAATTCCTCTATGATTTGCGCAAGGAAATAGGGAGTTCTCCTAAATTTTATGATCTAATTTCCTAAAGGATTGCGCAAGGAAACAAGAGGAAGTCTGAGGCTTATTTTGGCTAAGTGTTGGTAGAGAAATTCAGAGAGTAAGAGATCTGTATTGCAGTGCAGGTTGAGCTTCAAGGATTGAAGCTGTCATTATAATAGATCATTTTTCTCATCTGATTTAAGAGAAAATAGATGAGGGGTTTTTCCCAGTTGGGTTCCCCAGTAGAAACACAGTGTTCATTGTGATTGAATGATTTCATGTGATTGCACGTGTTTCTATTGTATGTTTTCATTTCCGCAGTTTGAGTAGAAGAAATTTGTGTCTATTTTTTTCAACTTGAATTCATTAGAAGCTGCAAATTTCGAGCTATTTCTACATGGTATCAGAGTAATTGAATACTACATATAACCAGGTTCTAGTTCTTCTCTTAGAAATTTTTTGATTTGCAGAGTTTTTGGTGTAGATCTTCTTCAGTGCAAGAACAATGTCTTTCAACGGATTGAAGCTTGAGTATGCATTGGGGGGAATCTCAAATTTTTGTGCTTGGAAAGACAAGTTGGAAGGTGTCTTAGATGAAAATGGAGTATCATCGTACACAAAAAAAGATATTCCAAAACCACCAGATTCCGATCCACAAGCACAAGCACCATGGAAGAAAAACACAAAAAAATCCAGGAGGATTAACCAGGAGGGTGTCAGAGATCATGTGGTTTCAAACTTGCATGGAAATAAGACCCCTTTTGAAACGTGGAAAACTCTCTCAGATCTATTTCAGAGAAGTAGTGATGCTAGGAAATTGGCATTGAGAGATAAACTCTAGAACATTCAAATGGGAAAAAATGAAAATATTTTTCAATACCTATCCAAATTCACTCAGGTAAGAGATGAAATTGGATGAGTAGGAGAAAATGTGACATCATTTGAACTTGTGAGCTTAGCACTCCTCGGCCTTTAAAAATCCTGACAAAACTATCAGGATTCAATTAATGGAAGAGATAATCTACCAGATTGGGAGAGACTTTGATTTGATTTATTGTAGGAGGAGATCAAAAGAAACACTAGAGATGATGTCACATCCAAATATGAGGAGGAAGAAAAATTTTCTCTAGCAAGAAAAGGAAAGAAGGCCAAGGGAAAGAAGCCCCAAGGCAAGGTAGAATCCAGGAAGAACCATGGAGATAAGAAATACCTCAGTAAAATTAAATGTTTTCATTGCCATGAATATGGAGACTATGCAATGTAGTGCCCACACAAGAAATCCAGTAAGAAGGCTGCAAGAGAAGTGAGAGGTGATGCTCTCACATCAAAATTTTAGTTGGATTTTATCCTCATTGCATGCATGACATGTATTGTATGAGGAAATGTATGGTACTTAGATTATGGTGCTTCATTTCATATGATAGGAATCAAGGAGTTCTTCAACAACATCGAGGAGAAGGACCTAGAATTACAGATAGAACTTGGATATGATGGGAGGTATAGTACCAAATGGATTGACACTGTCACCTTTAAGAGGGAGTTAGGCTCCCATATTCACCTAAATAATGTAATATATGTTCCTGGTCTGAAGAAAAATTTAGTTTATGTAGCTGTACTTGAAGATTGTGGATATGATGTGGTGTTTAATAAGGGGAAAGCTTATTTGAAGCATGTTTCTACTGGACAAGTAAAAGAAATTGGCGTGTGAGTTAAAAATATCTACAAGTTATAGGTGGATGCATGTGCTGCATTAAGCATCAAAGCAGAACATGTTCAGGGCTGAGCTATTGGATAGCTCCGACATAGGTGCATGAGACACCTACACCATATAGATTTGAAAATAATGCAACAGATCACCACTGGACTTCCAAAGTGCACCCTTGATCAACATGATGTGTGAAAGGGATGCACCATTGGAAAATAAGTCAAATCCTCCTTGTAGGGCTGAGATAATAGAGATGGAGCCATCTTGGAGTAAGTTCACCCAAATGTGTGTGGACCATTTTATATAGTCTCAGTTTCAAAGCATAGGTATTATGTGACTTTTGTAGATGATTTTTCCCGCAAATGCTGGATCTATTTTATGAAGAAGAAAGATGAGGTTTATTCAATGTTTGTTGATTTCAAAGCCTTAGTGGAAAAATGAGACTAAACGGAAAATTAAATCCCTGAGAGTGATAATTGAGGAGAGGAAGTTTCTAATGCCTTCAAAGAATTATGTTCCAAGGAGGGTATTAGAAGGGAGTTCACAACACGTCACAACCCACATTAAAATGGGGTGGTAGAGAGAAAAAATAGAAGAATTGTAGGGACTTCAAGATCAATGTTGCATGATCAGGGACTACCACTATACCTGTGGGCAGAAACATGTAATACAAATATTTATTTGTAGAACAAGAGCCCTCACAAAATTCATATAATTATCACACTTGAAGAGGCTTTCTCTGGGAGGAATCCAAATGTCTCCCACTTTAACATTTTTGGATCCATGGTCTATTTTTATGTCTCCAGAGATAACAGGAAATAGTTAGAGCCTGCTAAAGAGAGGTGCATCTTTGTAGTATTGAGTGTACTTGCATTCACTTAAGATGATTGTGATGAGGAGAGATAGATGTCAAATTTGATGAGGGGAAGGCCATGAGAAGCTCTCTGCAGTGAGAAATGAGCATTCAACCAAAGGGGGAGCTTCTAGCTCCAAAGAGGACCCCTAGTCAGATCCAAAATATATTGTGGAGAAACCACATATGGAGGATCAGAGAGAAATTAGAGTGGAGGAACCCACTCACACATAGCCTTCTATAGAAGGGAGGAAGAGAATTAGGGAGGCAGATAGATTGGTGTAGGATGAATAGGAGCATGTTGGAGCTCCCATTTCCTTGCACAGACAAATGAGATCACTAGAAAAATATATCAGATATATGGCACACATAATATAAATGATTGATTGTAAGTCTTCTTCATTTGAGGAAGCAATTTCCTAGTAGGTATGGGTATATTCCATGGTGGAGGAGTATGGATCCATCATGAAGAATAATGCTTGGGAGGTTGTGCGTAGACTTGAGGGCAAATATGTTATTGGCTCCAGGTGGGTGTATAAGATGAAACATGCAGCTAATGGTAGTGTTGAGAAGTACACGATCAGATTTGTGGCTAAAGGCTTGTCAAAGGTAGAGGGAGTTGATTATGAGGAGACATTTTCCCCTGTGGCAAGATATTCTTCTATAAGGACCATACTAGCATTGGCTACACATACGAGTTAGAAGATCCACCAGATGGATGTTAATATTGCCTTCCTCAATGGACTGGTTGAGGAAGAGATCTACATTGAGCATCCCAAGGGATTTGAAACATTTGACAGGGAGACACATGTGTGTAGACTCAGGATAGCCCTCTAAGGTCTCAAGCAAGCACCTCGTGCTCGGTACACTCGCATAGATTCCTATCTCATTGGATTTCGGTTCAGTAAGAGTGAAGCAGATGAAAATATCTACTACATTTTGGTAGATGGAAGTCTGCTCGTCTTAACCCTGTATGTAGATGATTTTATACTGACATGAGATGAGAGGTTGATAGATTATTTCAAGGAGGACCTTTCAAGAGAGTTCGATATGAAGGATATGGGCTTGATGCACTACTGCCTTGGTTTAGAGGTGTGGCTAGGAGATGAAGAGCTATTTGTTGGTCAAGGAATGTACACCTTTGAAATCCTTCAAAGATTCCATATGCAATATTGCAAGCCCATGGACACTCCTCTATATACTAATTGGAGGAAAGAGGATGCTTCTACAGAAGATCAATACATGCCAATATCTACACACATTTGGTAGTGTCCTTGATGTACTTGGTGAACATAGAGCTTGAAATTTTTATTGCAATTAATCGACTTAGTTAGTTTATGGTGGAGCCTACCAAGCTTCACTAGAAAGCAACAAAACATGTCCTCAGGTACCTTAGAGGCACAATAGATTTTGGTTTATGGTACATGAGGACTGATGGAGTGAAGCTCCAAGGATTCACATATACAAATTGGGCAAGGAGTCCATTAGATAGGAATATCACATCAGGAGCTATCTTCAGTGTTGGGCCAACAACAGTTTCTTGGTATAGTAGGAAACATATAACTGTAGCAGCCTACTCAACAGAGGTTGCATATAAGGTTGCTAGTCAAGCAAAATGCGAGGCTATTTGGATGAGGGATATCTTGGTTGGTCTCTTCATTCAGGGGATGGAGCCTACATTGATACACTATGATAATCATAGTTGTATCAAAATATCTAAAAACCCAGTGTTTCATGATAGATCCAAGCATATAGACCCCAGGTACCGTCACCTAAGAGATTGTGTGTAGATGAGGATCATCACGTTACAGTATATTCCTACAAAGGAGTGATTTGAAATGTGAGAACTTCTTATTTCTAATACATAGATAGATTGTAGAGGCATTTACTGGATATGTCACCTTTAAAGAAAGGATGAGATCCAGAAGCTATCTGGCCCTTTACAGACTCTGCCTAAAGAAATAATAGAAGTAATCACTAATGATCTGGAAATGAAACTACTTGTTTGCTGGTGAAAGGTATTCATTATCCATAAACTTATGTGTGCAAACTATTTAATATGTTTTGCAATTGGAACAAAATTCTTTTGGTGAATTTGTGAGTCTTTTTGTGTGTAGGAAGCTTATTTCTTTTTACTGTTTAACATCTTTAACTCTGATAAAACACAGCAAATAAATCACAAAATACAACACAACATATGATAAGGAAGTTCACCCCTCCTGGGCTACATCTGTCGGGTCCAAGGCCCCCAAATGGGCGTGTCATTGCTCTTATTATGCTCAAAATTGATTATACAGTGATCAGAAAGCCTAAACAGGCAAAAAAATATGTGGAAATGAGTTCAGAACACAGAAAACAGTAAAGATGGGCTTTTGTTTCACCTCCAAAGGTTAACCATAACCCAATACAACTCCAACACTCCCTAGTCCCTGATGGCTCTCCAAGCTTCTCTGTTGAAAAAATATCTGAAGAGGAGCTCTGTTGCCTCTGCAACCTGCACCATTGGCTCTGGAATGCTCAAATTACCCAAAATAAAAAAAAAAATTCGCTCCAAATGGACTCTCCTAGCAAAAGTTATGACCAAAACAACTTTTGCCTAATCAGTCCTATAAAACCTCCACCAAATGTGGAGGAACTACATATAGCTCCAAAAATTTCGGCACTGGCGCCATTATGGGCGGAGTCTGCCATTTAAACCGCCAGTTAATTGTGGTTACATTAAATGTTTCGGGGCATGTGACCGCACCCGTTACAACAATTGTTGGAGCCAAACGATTTTAAAACCATAACATTAAACTGCATTTAAAGTCCGCCATATAACATGTGACCCAACCACATATATTAAATGTTAACCGTTTGTTGTTAGTCCCGCCAGATGTTAGCACTTGGATCCGAGCCTGTAGTCACATTGCAGAGGGGGCTAGCCCCCTTACGGGCCTGCCTAAATTTAATTCAAAGTTCAAATAGAAGTTCGGCGCTTTAACTGTTAAGTCTTACCGCGTAGCTCGCCCAGTCGGGCCGCCCGGATGGTAGCGCCCAAACCCGGGTTCAAACCTGATAGCCCTCCAAAATATTGCATAACGCATTGTTTGACGTCTTGGGGCCACGTGGCGGCCTCCGAGCAGGCCGTGTGGCACCCTGTGATTGGCTCTCATAGAATATTTTTTGGAATATTCCCGAAATATTCTATGGAATATTCTTTTTTTTAATAGTTTTTTATTCAAAGTCAAACCGAGTCAAATTGAGCTTTTCCCTGAAATTGAGAAACTTCAAACTTGAATATCTTCCTCATACAATATCTATTTTCAGTGCCGTTCACAGCTATAGGGTCATTTTGACGAGACCTTTCCTATTTTTATGGTTTCAACCAATTCTGAGTAAATAAATTTTTGAGCATTTTTTCCAATTAGGACATGATCACCTGATCACACCTCCCAAATGGGAAGATTTTGGACCCAAAAAAGCCTTCAATTACCTATTAAGAAGACGAGGGTACAACTCCCTCACCTTTTCCACCTCCATCCACTTTTCCTTACTTGGTTTGCTGCCTTTAAGACCAACCCGAACATAGTAAACATTTCCCCTCCTTGAAGTGCGTGTCTTTCTGTTAAGGATAGCATCCTCTTTTAGCTCATCCAAAAATTCTGGCGAGAAATCATCTATGGATGGCAGCTGAATGTCACTTTCATAATCATCAATTAAAGGAGGTTCATACAAACGTAAATTTTCCACATTAACAACAGAATACATTTGCATATATGAAGGCAAATCTAGTCGAAAAGCATTATTTCCAACTTTTTTAAGGATCTTGAATGGACCATAACGAATAGGCTTCAATTTTTTACCTTCTCCTTGCATTATTTCCTTACTAATATGCAACCATACCTCATCTCCTTCTTAAAACTTATGATCAACTCTATGTTTATCATGTCTCTCCTTGTACTTGCCTTGACTTTTGTCAAACTTTTCTTGAACTTGCTGATGTATGACCTGAATTATTTCAATGAACATGCGAGCTTTGTCAATGTCACTATGCACATCAATGGAAATATCCTTCTCAAGAATTAAGTCTAATGGTGACTTAGGCAAATACCCAAAACAAGCTTCAAAAGGTGAAGTATTTGTAGAAGAGTTCTTGGCCTGGTTGTAAGCATGCTGAATGTAATGCAAATGCTCATCCCAAAGCTTGGGATTATTGCTGCAATAACCTCTCAAAATATGTACAATGGTTCTGTTCACTACCTTTGTTTGGCCATATGTTTGCGGATGAAAAGCAATACTCTTCTTCAACTTGGTGTCCATCATATTCCATAGATTGGACCAAAAATTCCCAACAAATCTGGAATCCCTGTCACTAACAATAGAAGTAGGCAAGCCACAATGAACCCATACATGTTGAAAATATAAATCAGCAGTTTGTTCAGCAGTTATAGTTTTCTTGCATGGCATAAGAATACACATCTTGCTGAATCTATCAACTACTACATAGAGATAATCATGTTGCTTTCTAGATAAAGGTAGACCTCCTACAAAATCCATAGAAACACTTTCCCATGGTCTAGAAGGTACCGACAATGGCGTATACAAACCAAGCTTCCTATTGCTAGGCTGTCTTGTAGCACATAATTAACAACCTCTAATGAAACGTGAAACACTATCTACCATACGAGGCCAATAACAATACCTTTGTAAATGTGCCACCATTTTGCTTACCCCGAAATGTCCAGCAATAAGAGAAGAATGAGCTTCTCTTATGATACTTAATCTCTCTCCCTGTGGTATACATAACTTGCCCAAATGAAACAAAAAATTATTATGCAAATGATAATCATTCTCCTCAACATGATTCCCTTCACTCAAGTTAGCATACACCTCCTTAAAATCAACATTTGATGCATATTGTTCTATGTAGCTCTCATGTACAATAGAATCATTCTTAAGTAAAGTAGTAGAACTAATAATAGGCCTTGAAAGCATATCAAAAACTTTATTGAAAATATCTTTCTTGTACCTTATTACCAAGTGAAATTGTTGTAATAAGCCCATCCATATAAAATGTCGTGACTGCTGCAATTTACTTTGCGACTGCAAGTATTGTAAAGGCTGATGGTCGGTATGAACAACTGTTTCTTTTCCCATCAAATAGTGTTTCCACTTTTTGACGCTTTGTACCAACGCATAAAACTCCTTTTCATATGTAGGATAATTCACAACAACACCATTAAATGTCTCAGAATGAAATGCGATAGACTTACCATGCTGTAAGAGAACTACATCCATGGCGTAATCACTAGCATTTGTATGAATCTCGAATGGCTTTCTCAAGTCCGGTAATGCAAGGACCGGAGACAAAATTATCTTTTCTTTCAAATATTCGAAAGATTTTTGTTGCTTGCCTCCCCATTGGAAAACACGCTTCACACTTGTCACTGCATGCATAGGAGCTGCTATGGTAGAGAAGTTAGAAATAAACTTCCTCCAATACTGAGCTGCACCCAAAAAACTTCTTACCTCTGTAATGGATTTGGGAGTAGGCAAATTCACAATGGCTTCTACTTTGGAAGGATCAATTCTCAAAGTGCCTCCTCCTACTATGTGTCCCAAATAAACCAAAGAAGTCTTTCCAAATTCACACTTTGAAATTTTAAGAAATAACTGATTTTTCTTCAAAACATAAAGTACTTTCTTAAAATGCATGACATGCTCTTCTCTAGTCTTGTTGAAAATTAAGATGTCATCTAAGTAGACAATAACAAAATCATCAAGAAAAGGATGTAAGACATCATCCATTACCCGCATGAAAGTTGCAGGTGCATTGCATAAACCAAACGGCATAACAAGCCACTTAAAGAGTCCTTGTTTGGTTTTAAAAGCTATCTTCCAAATATCACTTTCTTCAATTCTAACTTGATGATACCCACTACGCAAGTCTAACTTAGTGAAATATTTAGCATATTTCAGCTGATCTAACAAATAATCTATCCTTGGAAGTGGGTAACGATTCTTTATCGTTATCTTGTTCAAAGCCCCGAAGTCCACACACATACGCCAAGTTCCATCTTTCTTTGGTATCAACACTATTGGTGACCCACATGGAGAAGTGCTTGGCCTTATGAAACCCTTGTCCAACAACTCTTTATTTTTCTTCTTTATTTCAACATTCTCCATGATAGACATGCGATACATGCCTATGTTAGGAAGTGGACAATCTGGATGTAAATGGATTTCATGCTGAATCTCCCTTTTTGGAGGCAAACCTAATGGTTCCTAAAACATCTCATGATGTGCATCAAATACATCATATAAATTTGATTTAAGCTTGGAATCACAATTTTCAAATGACTCATGATTCACATCAACCTTTGGCTTGACCATAAGAAGTACAAAACTCTTGCTTGAATTAACTAGCCTTTTTACCTGTCCCACGTTTACCATCGCTATATTTGTCTTCTTGCAATGTGCTCTGACAATATACTCCTTGTCATCTTTGAAAATATGATATTTATTTTCATGGCGATGGAAGATCTCTTTCCTGTCAAAAAAGTAATGACTTCCCAAAACAATTCCTGATATATCAAGCGGTACCACATCAAGTTCAACTGTGTCAATAAAGTGTGCAGTTATTGCAAAGCGCAATATGCACTTTCTTGAGACTTGTAAGTTTGCATCCTTGCATGTCCACCCAAGTGGATAAGGCTTTGGATGTGGAATGGTCTCAAGTTTTAGCTATTTGACCAGGTCTTCTAATATGAGATTTGCTTGTGACCCACTGTCAAACAGTGTGTCAATTTTTGTATGTTTTGAGACTACCCTCACATGGAACAATTCAATTCTTTCTTCCTCATTAGGAGCTTGTACATGACAGTTTGAAGTAATAGTACTTGAATTAGTTTCTATTTCCTTTCCCTTTCATACTTTTCAAACCCATGGCTGCAATTTTGGTTTCGTCACCTGAATCATCACCTAAATCTTGTGGTGTAGTTGTAGTAGCTGCAGTTTTCTTCTTTCCCTTGTTTTTGTGAAACTGGTTTCTTTTTTCAGGATGCAATTTCCAACAGTTTTTCTCTTCATGGCCCTCTTTTGAACAATGTTTACAAATGACCTTTTCACCGTCTTATTTGATAGATGCATTATTTTTACCTTTTCCCTTAAAGGTTTTCTCTTTTTTCTTTCCTTTGAAAGACTTGTTTCTACCCTCATCAAAAGTATTCTTTCCTCTAGCCTCTAAATGTGTATCTTGTACACAGACTTCATCTAAGCTAGTAGGATTAAACATCAGGATAGTGTGTTTAAGGTAACTGTGCAAACCACCTATGTACTTTAACAAAGTTTTGTAAATCTACCCCAAGTAAGAGTGCTCTCCTCTTAAATTCCTGGGTATAGTCTTGCACATTTTGTCCCTTAAGTTGTCTAAAGTTTTTCCAGTTCATTATAGCCTTTTGAAGGTGAGAAAGAGGATAAAATTTTTTCTTCATTGCAGTAATAAACTCAGTCCATGATAAAGAAATATTACCATGTTTCTTGATTTCCTCCTTGGTTTTGGCTTCCCACCAAACCAATGCTGCTCCATCCATCCTTAGTGAGGCTAATTGTATTTTGGTGTCATCATCATTTAGATTTTGAATCCTTAAATAGACCTCCAGTTGTCTGATCCAATTATCTAATTTCTCTGCATTAACATCACCATTAAACATTGGCAATTCAAATTTGACATCAAGCTTTAACAAAGGATTTTTACCAGTTGTTTTTGACTTATGTGACTGATTTACTGAAGTTGAAGAGGATGATTTTGAGGAAGAGGATGACGCTGGAGATGGTGGATCACCATTTCCTCCATTCCATTTCTTTGAATTATCATTGTCCTTATTTCCTCCTGAGGAATCCTCTCCTTCTTTTTGGTTTTTAGATCCTTCTCCAGCAATCCTATCATTTCTTTCTTGATAGAGGATCCTTACCATTTCAGTCATATCCAAGAAAGCTTTCCGAAATATCCTTTCTTCTTCCTTGGGATCCATTTCTTCATGAGCTTCTTCTTCTCTTGAAGTCATGCTTGTGGCTGCTTCTAAGGCTATTTAAGGTGATATAGAAGGTGGAGATAATGGCACCTTGGCCCTCCTTGGTTGAGGATTATCTTGTGCTCTAACCAATTGTCCTTCCCCTCTTTTAAGTTTAAGCCTAGTAAGCATCAAATTTGCAAAACAGTAAAATATTTCTTTGCACAAAACTCAAAAATTGAGCTCAAACCTACGCTCTGATACCAATCTGATCTGAAATGTGAGAACTTCTTATTTCTAATACAGAGATAGACTGTAGGGGAATTTACTGGATATGTCACATTTAAATAAAGGATGAGATCCATAAGCTATTTGGCCCTTTACAGACTCTGCCTAAAGAAATAATAGAAGTAATCACTAATGATCTTGAAATGAAACTACTTGTTTTCTGGTGCAAGGTATTCATTATCCATAAAATTATGTGTGCAAACTGTTTAATATGTTTTGCAATTGGAACAAAATGCTTTTGGTGAATTTGTGAGTCTTTTTGTGTGTAGGAGGCTTATTTCTTTTTACTGTTTAACATCTTTAACTCTGATAAAACACAACAAATAAATCACAGAATATAACACAGCATATGATAAGGCAGTTCACCCCTCCTGGGCTACATCTGCTGGGTCCAAGGCCCCCAAATGGGAATGTCCTTGCTCTTATTATGCTAAAAATTGATTATATAGTGATCAAAAATCCTAATCAAGCAAAACAAGCCGTGGAAATGAGTTCAGAACACAAAAAACAGTAAATATAGGCTTTTGTTTCACCTCCAAAGGTTAACCATAGCCCAATACAACTCCAACACTCCCTAGGCCCTGATGGCTCTCCAAGATTCTCTGCTGAAAAAGTACCTGAAGATGAGCTCTATTGCCTCTGCAACCTACACCATTGGCTCTGGAATGCTCAAATTACCCAAAATGAAAAATAAATTCGCTCCAAATGGACTCTCCTAGCAAAATTTATGACAAAAAAACTTTTGCTTAATCAGGCCTAGAAAACCTCCACCAAATGTGGAGGAACTGCAGATAGCTCCACTAATTTCTGCACTGACACCATTCTGGGCGGAGTCCGCCATTTAAACCGCTGGTTAATTGTGGTTACATTAAATGTTTTGGGGCATATGACCGCACCCGTTGCAACAATTGTTGGAGCCAAACGGTTTTAAAACCATAACATTAAACTGCATTTAAAGTCTGCCATATAACATGTGACCCAATCGTATATATTAAATGTTAACCGTTTGTTGTTAATCTTGCCGGATGTTAGCGCTTAGATCCGACCCTGTAGTCACATTGCAGAGGGGGCTGGCCCCCTTACAGGCCCACCCAAATTCAATTCAAAGTTCAAATAAAAGTTCGGCCCTTTAACTGTTAAGTCTTAACGCGTAGCTTGCCCGGTCAGGCTGCCCGGCTGGCAACGCCCAAACCCGGGTTCAAACCTGATAGCCCTCCAAAATTTTTCATAACACATTGTTTGACTTCTTGGGGCCACGTGGCGGCCTCTGGGCAGGCCGCGTGGCACCCTGTGATTGGCTCTCATAGAATATTCTATAGAATATTCCTAGAATATTCTTTTTTTAATAATTTTTTATTCAAAGTCAAACTCAGTCAAATTGGGCTTTTCTGTGAAATTGAGAAACTTCAAACTTGAATATCTTCCTCATACAGTATCAGTTTTCAGTGCCGTTCATGGCTACAAGATCATTTTGATGAGACCTTTCTTGTCGTTTTGGTTTCAACCAATTTTGAGCAAATAAAATTTTGAGCAATTTTTCCAATTAGGACAGGATCACCTGATCAAGGAGCAACATGCAAACATTTTGACAAGGGATGTGTCAAGAGGCAAGTTTGAGTCAGCAGGAGCAGGATTGGGGTGGTTAAGAAGCATTTTATTTCTAAGAGGGAGTGTTAAATTGTAGCAAGAAAAGGCTTCATTTGACTTGTGCCTTAGTCAAATCGAGAAATTCAAAATTCCACATCAGTAGGATAACTTGAGTTTCAGTTAGTAGGAGTGACATGGCCAAATCACTCAGTTAAATTAGTCATTCAAGTTTTTAGGCTAGAAGTAGAGTTGTGTATGAGTTGATTTCTAAAATCTAACAATCTGTTGGAGTTATTTATAGTTAAACTCTGTTATCTGAGCTGTAGTCACAAATACAGTCAACATGAGTTCATTTGAGTAGTAGTAACTATTGTTAACTCATTATTCTCTCAGTTAACTGATCAATTTACTAAAAATATCCCTATTCATGCATGGTATTTGAATTTCCTAGTTGAGGTGGAGGAAAAGGCACATTATATTTATCAATTGTATAGGCTTTACATTGGAGTAGGTGATCGATTCCTCTTGGATTTGTGCAACGAAATAGGGAATTATCCTATATTTTAGGACATATTTTCATCAATAATTTCACAAGGAAATAGGAGGAAGGTTGAGGCCTATTTTGGCTAAATGCTGGTCAGAGCAAGAGATCAGTATTGCAGTGCAGGTTGAGCTTCAAGGATTGAAGCTATCATTGTAATAGATCCATATTCTCATCTAATTTAATACAAAACAAAGGACTGATTTTTTCCAGTTGGGTTCCCTAATAAAAATTCTATGTTCATTGTGATTAAATGATTTCATGTGATTGCATGTGTTTCTATTGTATGGTTTCCTTTCCACAGATTGAGTAGAAGAAAATTTTGTCTATTGTTTTCAGTCTGAATTCATTAAGCCGTAAATTTCGAGCTATTTCTACAACCAGTAGGGAGTCCCCTACTACTCTTAATTTATTGATGCTAAGGCTTAGAGGAAGGTCTAGGCCTTTCCACACCGCAAGAAGCTCAACCTTATTATTAGTTTGTACTCTTATTCCCCAAGGGAATTTTGTTTCCGAGAGTTCACCGAGGACAGTGATCACCCTGCTCGCTCTTGTTGCCCCTAGTCAATTTATATTTTAATTAATTTAATTTATTTTCATTATGTTTTATTACATTCTAATTATTACGTTTAATTTTTAATTTTTAACTTTTTTATAATCAAAATTTTTATTACTATTAAAAAAAAAATCATAATAATTATAATAATAATTTATAATTATAATATTTTTGTAATTATTTATTTAAGATAAAAAAATTAATTTTTTTATTTTATACAATAATGGCTATAAATTATAATGACTATTATAATATTAATGTTGGGCGTACATGGATATTTTTGTTGCAAAAATTTGAGCACGCAATTTTAATCACATGAATGCGAAAATAAGTTATGTGATGAGGGAAACATCTATATAGAATAAGGGTATAAGGTAAGGCAAAACTCACAGAGGTAGCCTAGTTCTAAAGGGGGTTGAATTTAGTGACAAAATTCAGCTCCTACTGGGGATGATGCCTCTCTGCAATGCATCGAAAACTATAGACCATATGCCTTATCCATTGAGGATGGAGTCAATTCATATTAAGAACAAACCCTTGATTTGTTAATAAGAGGAGGAAAATAAAACTTCAAGTGCAAGAACATAAAACCTAATCTATCCTAGCAAATAAAATGAAGATATTTGAATCTTAAAGTTTTAATTGATCAACAATAATAAATAAACCAAGATTAATCATATGAGACCCTAATATGTAAAGACTAATGAATTTAGTGGTTATTCGCATATAAGATATTTGTTCATATTTTCAGTCTATTACGGTAGTTATGGTAACGATTAAGGGCACAATGACCATCTTTTGATATATGTTTGCACCTTCATAGAAGGATTTCAAAACCATAATATGAAAATAATTGCATTTTTATAGTTATGATCGAAATATTGCAGAAATTATGGTACTAGTTTATGATCACAAGGATGGATTTCATTTTAGATTAAAGTTCAACTAAAACCATGAGACTAGTTATCAGGGTTTATTTCCCTTTTTTGTTTCCACTACATGAGTTTCCAAAAATGGACGTCGCTCCACTTCCAGCGAGTGTCCATAGTCTCGACAAAGTCACGCACTAACCTGACTAAAGAAATTTCATCCTTTTTCATTCACATATAAGCATGAAATACATAAGCTTAAGTTTTATTTCACTAATTAACTATGGGACGATCACGCACTGGGATTTGACCCAATACCACTGACCTTTCTCTGCTGCCAGCGAGCGTCCATAGCCTTAGCGAAGATGTTATACGATTCCCCATTTAAAGCAACTTAATGGGATGATTACATAGTAAGACGACCCAATACCACAAATATCACTCTGGTTCCAACGAGCATCTATAGACCCGATAAATTTATTTGCATCGCCCATTGTGAAAAATAATTACTTTCAAGTACTCATGAATAATACGATGATTAAGGAAAGTCTCATGCATGGAGTATGAATGTAACTAGCTAGTACAAGAAGAGTTTTAGTACCATATGATTTTGTGAAGGTCAAAGCTTGTGTTTATAGGTTTAGTACTCATAATGTAATGCAATTACTCATGATATTTATGTGTAAGCAGTGAAATAGGGATGTGATTAAAGAAAATTCTTCTTGAAGTTTGAAACTATAAGAGCGATAAGGTCTGTGCCTTTTGGAAAAATAATTACCCTTCAACCTTCATACATGAGCAAAGTCTTTGAAGATGTGCTCCAAAATCATCAATATATAATATACTGAGGGATTGTACATTCACATTTCATTCTGGTTATGAGTGCTAAAGATTCTTTAAGATGCAAAGGTTTATTTATATGCAAAGGATTGTCTCTTCTTAATCTAACAACTATAAAGTATTCGTAATAAAATGTTTTATTTATATGCAACAATTTACATGCATTTCATTTCATTAGAAAAATGTATCAAAGAAATAAAAAATCCAATGTAACCAAGATAAAATCTTATCAATGGCATACCTTCTAATTTTGGGCTTGACGCTTATGCAAAGCAATTTTTTTTGAAGTAAATTAAAAAATGAATGAGTTATGTTGATTAACATCCATCCTAGAAGTAAGTATAAGTGTAGGTAGCAAGACTTTGATGTTATTTGAAATACATGTTCCATTTAACTTTCCACGAAGTCATAGTATTCTGTATGTAAATTCAAATGATTAATCCCTTCAAACATACACTTTTCCGCAATGATTTCATAGGAGAGGTTTCATAGATATGTTGCTCTTTGCTTTCTGAAATTCTAATAGAGTTAGTGGCATGGTAATCCAGATCCTCATAACATTCTTTAAACAGTTCCTGATTAGAAACTGATAAAGAGTATTCTTCAAAATAATTTTCATATTTCAAATTAAAGCCTACTATATCATAATCCAATTTCTCAATATCGTGTGAAAGAGATGGTAAATTATACATTGGAAGATGCAGAGTATCATTATCATCATTTGATGCACAATATCAAGATTTTCAATAATATTATCACTATCAGATTTAGGGGAAACTAGATTTTATTCTTTATAATATTTATAACCTGAAAATTATGAATTGGAACCATGATCGTCATGCAAATTATTAGATTGATTATAGTTGTGATAAATAGGAAGAGATAAGAGGTAAGATTTGACAATGTTAATTTCATTTCCATTTACAAACTCATCTTCATCACAACTATCATAAATAGGTTGTTGTGAAGTATACTACAAATAAATTGATGGAGTTATGCTGTTATAATCCCCGTTTTGATAAATATTAGAAATATTTAGAGTGTGTTCAAAACAAGAATTAAAATCTAGGCCTGGTTCATTATTAAATTTATCTTCATAATAATCACAAATAGGTGGTTGAGAATAGTCAACGTGAAAACTAGATTGAATGGAATTATAATGGTTAAAGATAAGTTTGCATACTAGTTTCCCTGTTGCATCACAAAAGGGTTAAAAATTGGATTAATTGATTGAAGAATATCTTTATTGATTAGTTGTTGTTGAGCACCTTCAGGAATATGTAACGTAATTTATGATTGGTTAGATATAAAATAAAATACTTCAGATGTAACTTCTCCTCTATAAATATTATTATTGTTATCATCCAAACATGAAACCAAAGATAGGTTAAAATTGGTGGGAGTTATAGAATCTATAGATTTATGAAAACATGAATCTATAGCATTCTATAGTCTTTTGTTAGAGAAGGAGAAGTGTCTTCTTCATAACTTTCAAGATTTGTCAGCAACATATATTTTTCATTAGTATATACGATAGAATATTTTTTTTTTCTAAGTTTGACTACGTCTATTATATCATACAAAACAGAAAGTTACAGTTCTCTTCCTCCAGACTTGGCAAGCCAAATCCAGAGGGAAGTATCATCAGTTTGAAAACAGATATTGGACTGCCCCGGGTGGGGAAACCAGTCCACATAAACCACAGTAAACATGTTGCCCGTAGAGGGAAACTAGCAAGCATGGTAGCCAAAATTAAACTGAAGTCAGATAGAAGAAACTTCCAAAACATGAAAAAACTAGAGAACGCTAAAAAATTGAAAAGACAGGAGGACACCCTGGAAATGAAACTAGGGAGAACCTTCATTCTTTTTGTCGGAGTTGGGGTCATCTTCTTCAATCCTGCAAGCATAGAACGTGTCATCATTTGTATATAAGATAGAATATTATCTTTGAAGGTATGTAGATTTAGGTTCATCAATATTACTTTCTACCTCAGATTCTATTTTAGGTTCTTTATTGTTATGATCATATTGGTTTTTGAGATTATTAACATGTTTACAACAATCAAAATCAAGCAGCCCTGCAGGATACATACAATTGTAATACTCACGAAAGATTATAGGAAAATCCTTCAACGAAGAGATTCCACTAAGAGGAAGTCTTTTGTACCACTTTTGGGCATCACCTTCCATTGACATCATGAATGACTTCATGAGTACGTTCTCATGGTGGACTGCCATATTGGGAATGAAATCATGGAATGCAATGAGATGTTGAGCCAAATCATCACCTTCATCATTTAGAAAGCGGGGCAGGTGGGTATCCCCTACCTAAATGTATGTCAATTCATGTGGAAATCCTGTATTGTCAAAAAAATTTAACGGAGCAAAGCATAAGGAAGTCCACGAAACAACCATTGAAACAACAATGATCAAGTTAAATAATTAAGGAGTCACCAAGTGAAGAGTTAAACCAAAAATTATTTTCTTAAAACCATTTAAACACAGTTACTAATCAAATGAGAGCTTGACCAAGTTCTCACTTTTTTAGAAGTAGCAAAAAATCATCCGATTTTTAAAAGTATTGATTCAAAATACACATTTTTCTTGGAGCATAAATTTTGACACTTTGAACCTTCTTAATGGACATTTTTTTTTAAATTTTAGTGCTTTCTATGCTAATTTCGAAAAACGTGGATGCAACATTAACCCCTTTTCTTTTGGGGGTAGGGGGGGCTTATTTTTGACAATTTAAAATTTTCTAATGTATTAAGTATGGATAAATATTTTTTAAGTTTAACAATTTTTGAAGTAGTCTTCTTCTTCTTCCCCGAGATGTTTCTTTTTCAAAGTGTTTTTCAAGTTTGTGTTTTTAGTTTTTCTTTTTAATTTTTATGTAATTAAATCTTTATTTTTTTGCATAGTTAAAAAAATATCAATATTTTGAAGTTAAGGTTTTCTATATATTTATGTATCATTAATTAATATTTCAATGTACATCAAATAATTGTCACTAAAAAACTATATTTTTAAACATTTGAAAAAAAAATACACATTTTGAATATAGACATAATAAAAAATATATACATTTTGATATTCTTTTGCTAAAAATGACATGTCAAATAAATGATTTTTATGGGAAAATTTTAACAAAAAAAATTAAAAAACAACATTTTTTTATGAATTTTATGTCAAAACATAATATATTCACATTTTTTTTCAAAAAATATTGATTCACATAAAAATTAAAATGAAAATAAGGTAATGCAAATATTAATCATATAACAATAATAATTGAATACTTATTCCTATCATAAAATCTGAAAATCAAAACATTACAACTATATCTAATGAATAGTTTTCAAAATTGATCTTGATTTGCAAGTATTACTTACATTTAATTAACAATATCATATAATCCATGCCCATAATATTCTAGAGCTTCATTATTGTGTTCTTCCATAATAGTATTTTCTTCATTTTGGTCATTTTCCTCTTATGATGGATCTTTGATGTCTGCAAATCTCCCAAACTATCTCTTTCCAATCATTCCCTCTAACGGTGGCTGAAGTTCCTTTTCTTTTTTTGCCACACGCGATTCATTAAAATCCCTTTTCCTCAAACCAACTTCTTGCATTACATTTGGAAGATATTGAACAACATTAACTCTTTTCTGAATAAAACGACATTATAGTGGGTCTTTTTCATTAACTATGCAATTTCTTCCTTTTTATAAGCAACATGCTAGTGTTGTACCTAATCATCAAGTACAAAAGAAATAATTAATTAAATTAGTATTAATACATACAAATTAAAAAAGAAAATATTGAAATTAAATTTTATATAATAAAACTTACCTGAACCTGAGAACAAATACAAAACCCATTTTCCTTCATTTGAACATAAATCTATAAGATAGTTAATCAATGCCTGCAGTTTTTTATAAATGTTAACTATATCTCCTTTTGCATCTTTATCCTCATATGCTAGTTTTCTTACAACAACATCACGAACCAGTACTTGGCTATGACTCTTTCCATCTAATAGATTCAGAAGAACGACTTATAATTATCATCTTTTATCCAAGATTTAACATGAATGAACTCACAATCTGTTAGGGCCCTATATTACTAGTGTAATCCTTTATTGTTGTTAGTGTAGCCCCCTTATTGTTATTGTTGTACCCCTATAATCCCCATATTGTTATTATTGTGCCCCATAATAGCCCACTATTGTTATTGTTGTGCCTTTACATTATTATTGTTAGGTCGACTAGGATTATATTGTGACCCCATGGACTCCTATATATAGAAAGGAGGTTTTGTCATTTGAATCATCCAAGAATTTTTCATTTATGTAATGTAAAGGAGTTTTCCCCCTCGAAGTGGCTGATTTCTAAGGCGTTGATCTCTATTTTCTTCTATTTTTGGAGCCGGTTTCATAACATTTGGTATCAGACCTTTGGATTCCAGGGTTTCACTGCTTCAAACAGGTCTTCATGGAATTTTCGCTATAAATTTTTTTTCTATGAAGTTTCATAAGCTAAAAAAAAACATTTGCAAATAAATCCTGAGGAATTTTGTGTAAAAATTTCAGATCTTGGTTCATAATATTTTAGGAGATATGATCTATGGAACTTAGGGTTTTTGAAGTCTCCCGAATTTCATCTCAAAGAGGTGACATTGGGAAAATCATCATGTTAGCCCCTTATAAATTTCTTGACAAGCAAGCAAGGGGCTAGTTTGTTCTATAAGCCTGCAAGGAATGCATTTCCCTTTAAAACACATCA